>JAYMSU010001496.1:0-10333 GCA_036897765.1 Erodium chrysanthum | reverse complement strand
CTTAAAGAACTTTTTAAGATTGATGTATCAAGCAAGAAATGGGCTCCCTTATGTACAAGAGAGCACTAATTTCTTGACCTTTATCTTAAGAGAGGCCCAACAAAGGCTGAACAGAGAGAGCCCCAAGAAGTTGAGAAGAGAAATCAAAGTGAAGTGCTGCTGTTGGGACTTGAATTCAGGTCCCAAGACCCAAGTTCAAGTTCTTGACCAGTTTCAATTCCTTTTTTTGCATGCATTTCTTCATTTTGCTATGGGAATTCTAGTGGGAACCAAAAAGCTTAATATTAATATTTATAACTTGTAATCTCTTTCAGATGCAAAATTACATGCGAAAAAAGGAGCAGAAAGAGAATAGGGAAAGAGACCTCCGTGAAGGGTTGCAGCTATACAAGTATGCACCGTTGTGACATATTAAATCATCTTTTTGGTGCTTTTCTTGGGTTAATGTTGAATCCACATTTTTTTTCATGGGCTAATAATTAATAAAGGAGTGGCAAATATGAGGAAGCGTTGGAGAAATTTGAGTCGGTATTGGGATCCAAACCCGATTTTAATGAATCTTCAGTGGCAAGTTACAACGTCGCATGTTGTTACTCTAAGCTTAACCAGGTTAGAGACTCATTACTAGTTTTCTAATGAACAGCATAACCATTGCAACACTTTCAACTACCAATCAAAGATAATCTCATCTCATTGTCATTATTTTGTGATCCCATTTGTAACAGATTCAGGCTGGGATCTCCGCACTTGAGGATGCGTTGCAATCAGGTTTTGAAGACTTTAAGGTAAGAAAAGAACATGAAAATGACAAATATATCGGGTTTATTTAAAATGTATCTAAAATTGTTTCTACTGCAACAGAGAATCCGGTCAGATCCTGATCTGACCAATTTAAGAGCATCCGAGCAATTTGACCCTCTTCTCAAAAGGTTCGACGAATCATTCATCAACGAGAATGCCATCAATGCTATCAAGTCTTTGTTTGGCTTCAACAAGAAATAGAACCCTTAATCCCCACGCAAGGAATCAGATTAAGGCTGAAATTGTAAAGTATGTCCGGTCATAGCTGAGACAACAAGTGGCTCTCAGGATATTTTGTATGATGATGATTTGTATTTGTAACTGTACTCAAGATTTTGGAGGAACCTCAAAATATACTTTCCAATATTTGTTGATCACCAAAATGTACCGAACTGGAGACCTCCCTTATTGTAAATGTTTGTGACCAAGTGAAACTCAGAACAGAATGTAAAAGGAAACATAAATGTTCAGAAAAATTAACAGTCACGAAGAAAAACTCAGCTTTATTTATACTTATTTGTGCCACCAAAGATTCAGTTATCACTACTTTAATAGAAGAATGGCACAATGTGGATGTGAAGTTCAAAATCACTGCAATTTTACATTGAACTGCAAGTGTATTCCCCAAAAGCTACACCAATAATTTAATCTACAAGACCAAAGCTCATAACCGTCTTCTCTTCCTCTTGCTAGTGTGATATTTTCCTCTAGTCTGCAGGATCATGGATCTTTTTCACTCCAGAGTTGAATGGGAGGGGGATTAGTAGCCGTAGCCTGAGGAAGAAGAAAACGGAAAATTATATGGAAGACTTGGAGATATGAGAATTAGAAGCAACAACACCTTAATAACACAGCTACAAACCTGAGTTGTCCATTGGGCTGCCGGCAACCACTGGCTCTGGCTCCTTGATCTCAACCACCACACAGTCTGACATTAAGAAAGTTTTTGCTACTGAAGCAGCATGCTCGAGGCAACATCTCACCACCTGAATTAAGATAATGATTTATCATAAATTCTCAAAGTACCCGTCAATGATAAAGTAAAATAAACAGATAGAATCTTTGAAACAACAATATGTTTCACAATGAAAATCTGTTGCAGACCCTATTTTTCAATTATGTTCTTATTTCATAGCACATACCAAAAAGGTAAATCTTGCAGAAATTTTGTAAGAAACTGTTGCAAAACAGTAATCTAGTAACTAATTTGTGAAACTAACCTTGGTTGGGTCAATAATTCCAGCAGCCATCAAATCTTCGTACTTTCCAGTTGCAGCATTGTATCCAAACTTCGGGCTGTCATTTGAGAGAACCTAAAACAAACAAGTATTTACAAAAATTAAAATCACAAGTAGCATATACTAAAAAAGGACTGATTATAACACATCACAGAAGATGAGATTACCTTCTCACTGACCACACTACCATTAACCCCAGCATTCTTTGCAATTAGTTTCAAAGGATAGCTCAGAGATCTTTTAACAATGTCTGCTCCAACCTGCAACAAATAATTCAAGCAAAAATACCCATAATTCAGTAAACCATGGGGGTATAGAAGACATGACAAGTCAAATGGTCTCATTCTTTATCACTACCGATCCAGCAATGAATGAAGTAAGCAAGAAAATGAAACTTAAGCAAGATATAAATTTACCTTTTCTTCGTCATTATCAAGCTTTTCTTTTATGGCATCTACCTTTGCTGCCAATCTGAGCAAAGCACACCCTCCACCAACTACAATACCCTCTTCCACAGCTGCCTGAAAATCATTCAAGTTATACTTATTAGTCTCTAGTTCTTGGTTGTCTTGTCTTGAGTCTGTTCACAAGCAAAGTGAGAAAAGGAGTACAATATAAATGTGGTGTAAATAGATTACCTTAGTTGCATTAAGAGCATCTTCAACTCTCAGCTTCTTTTCCTTTAGCTCTGTCTCAGTTTGGGCTCCAACCTTTAGATGAAACAAAATAAGAGGTACATGAGACACATTTTCCTAAATGACACAAATACCTCAAAGCAAATTTTAAAAAAATAGATACCTGTATGACTGCAACACCACCTGACAGTTTAGCAATCCTTTCGTTGAGTTTCTCTCTCTCATAGTCTTGCTCAGCAATCTGCGTATAATAAAAATAAAACAAAAATTTTAACCCACAAATTTGTGAATACTGCATATAGTAACCTATGCACTGAGAGACAAGTTCAAACCTCGATAAGGTTTTTGATCTGTGCAACTCTCTTGTTCACTGCATCCTGAGTGCTGCCATCACCAACAATAGTGGTTGAATCCTTGGTAAGCACTACCTTGGCAGCATGGCCTAAGACCTCCTTGTCAGCTTTGTCTAGACTGAGTCCCACCTCTTCTCTGATTACAGTTGCTGCACACCAATTGACAGCAATCTCTCAGGCACAATGAAGTGGAATGCAGAAACAAAAACCATTGACAAAAAAAAAGTGAATCCCAGCCAAAAAGAAATTAGAACTTAAATTACCGCCAGTGAGAATGGCAATATCATCAAGGTATTGGCTCTTGCGCTCCCCAAAGCCAGGAGCTTTAAGTGCTGCAATCTTTAAGGATCCTCTAAGCTTGTTGACAACTAGAGTTGCCAAGGCTTCCTGCTCAATGTCTTCAGCAATGAGAACAATAGGGTATCCACCTCTGATAGCTTCTTCCAAAACATTGACAAGATCCCTTGCATTTGTTATCTTCTTATCAACAAGAAGAAGCTGCATACATTAAGAATATTGGTTAGAACATGAGATGACAGAGCAGGTTGCAGAGGCCAAACAAACATAATGTGAAAAGTACCTTGCAGTTCTCAAATTCAACAGACATCTTTTCACTGTCGGTGACAAAGTAAGGCGAGATATAACCACGTTCGAATTGCATTCCTTCAACAACATAAAGGTTGTTTTCAGCACTCTTTCCCTCCTCAAGGGTCACCACACCCTTCCGACCAACTTTACTCATAGCTTCAGCTATCATGGATCCAACTTCAAGGTTATTTCCTGCACTAACAGCTGCAACATCTGCTAGTTCACTGTCCTCAACCTGTTATTCCATTCAACTCTAGTCACATCTCCAGTGGAATGTTCTATCATCATTAACACATAAATCCGCAAAGTTACATTAACATGCCAAAGATAACTTCCTCTTTACCTCTTTTGACATCAATTTAAGCTCAGCTACTAAAGCTTTCACAGTCTTCTCTATACCCCGAGTGATAAGAACAGGGTTTGCCCCAGCTGCCACCACCTAAACCATTTGACCAATTCAATTATGTAGATTGTTGCATGGAACAGTTATACAAAAGAGTAGAACCACTTGATTGAACACACACCTTGACACCTTCAGCTATAAGACCTTGGGCGAGAACAACAGAAGTTGTTGTTCCATCACCAGCCAGGTCATTAGTCTTAGCAGCCGCCTGCCTCACTAACTTGGCGCCGATGTTCTCAACTGGATCTTCCAATTCAACCTAGGATAAAGGTGAAACAGTTCAAGTCAAAGACTAAATATGATACAAACAAAAACATAGGTACATCAAACCTTGTAAGAGTTAACAATTGCCTGAATTCATGAGTGTACTGATCATAATTTTGTAACTAATGATTTCTGGGGAAATGCCTAAGTAACACGCTTCCACAGACCTGATAAATTTAAATAAAATATATTCTACTTACAAAAAATCTTCAAAACCAACAGCCAGCTTTATGATATAAAAAACAATTTTGAGCTACAACTGATATAAGCAGCAATCTTACCTCTTTGGCCACAGTCACACCATCATTAACAATTTTAGGTGAGCCATACTTGCTCTCCAGAACTACATTCCTGCCCTTGGGACCAAGGGTTACCCCAACTAGATCTGCAAGCTTGTTCACACCATTCTGCAATGAAAGAGGAGGTTAGGTGCCTTTGTATGAGAAGCCATTGCAATGAGAGGTAAATACAGTACAAAAAAATTATCAACAATTTTTAATCCTAAAACTCACTTGAAGCCTCTTGATAGCTGACCCATCTTTGTTGAAATACAAATCCTTTGCCGCACTGATCTTAGGTGTGCGTGTTTTCCTCATAATCACATTCTGTCTCCTGCCAAATGAGCTTGAGGGCATGGAAGCAAAAGATGACAACTTACTCGAAGAAGCCCCAAGCTTCTTATCCAAGGCACTGCTGGGAGCAACCAAAGAGCCAACTGATGACATTGCAGTGAAAGACGCCATTTGTACCTTCAGAGCTGATAAAAGAATGTTAGGTGGTCTCACTGCAACAATTACAAATGTGAAAGAGAGAGTCCCAACAGAATCACTCAAAAACAGAAACACTGTTGTTAATTCTAAGTACATAAACATGTCATTGATTCAGAATCTTTAAATAGGTTACATGGCTCTATCATGATTAGGAGAAACCATACAACAATTGCAAATGCGAATGTTTCTTTATATAAAGCCACCCTTCAATGAGCTTGAACTACACCCAAATCGCTACCAGGAAATGACAATCAAATTAATTCAAAACCATAACTCTCAATAGAGACATGATTCCACCTTAAAATATATATCAAGATAAGAGTATTAATTCAAAATGCAAGTTATGAACAATATCTTATCTTATCCAAATCACTTGCTTTCCACAAAATCATCCAAAAACCTTATGGCTCCATCAATTAACCAAAATATTTAGAGATAATCTGGTTACCCTCTAAAGCCTTACTAAAAAAACATCAGATACAAGCACTCATTCACAATTAAATCCACGGCCCAAAATGTCCAGAAACACAAACAAAAACACAATCAAATCATCAATGAGCTAGCTTTCTACCAAAACTACGATCCAAACAGTAACAGAGCACGACCCATTTCAAATTACAAACAAAATGTCAGATTCAAGTCAATCCCATTACAGAAAACAATTCCATTTCCAGCACAGACATACTCAATTTATCGGTGCAAACGAATATAGAAAAGAAGAAGCGAGATGGAATTGGAGAGCTTACCGGAGAAGAGACGATAGGGTTTAGAGCGGGTTTAGGATAAGAAGCAGTGATGCGTGCGCTCGTGTCTCTGTAATTTGTCTGTGGAACTCAAGTATGAGTTTAGGTTTGCGATTATATGACGACAGAAACTCACGGTCTAGATTTTATCTTGAAGCGGAGAGTGAATGTAAGCCGTTAGATCTCCGCATCTCTAGAATTATTTTCTCAAGTCAAATGATAAAGCCAATGGGCCTTCATGAGCCCAAATGCATATATGGATAACTTAGAGTTAGTGGGCCTTCATGAGCCCATATGTATGAAGAGGGTTATTATCACATGGTCACTAAATATAAGGTGGGGAAAATTTATTGATCAAAATGAACTCCATGGAGCTGTACCAGCGGGTGAGGAGGCATGCCGGAAGAAGCAGACATTTTTCGACCGGAACCGAGAACGAGGGCTCGCGATGCTAGTAGCTGACTACTTTGTTACAACTCCAATGAGTTTTAATTTCAGGCATAATGCGGAAACTGATGTTATACCATGAATCCACTATCCCCCTTTTCTAGCAGAGGAACAATACTGTAGGTTTCAGTATGTATGCTTGCTACCATGTTTTGTTTCAGTAACCTGATTGAAAAAATAATTTATCATTTTTGGTGTATTTCTTAAAGCACACGTATAAAAAATACTCATTTTAGTACATATTTGGTAAGTAACAAAAAAATACTATATTATTCTCCTATTAAAAAATTACCAGATATATTACTATTACCAGATATAGGGCAATACATTTTCATCTCATTAAAGTTTTCGATAAGAAATAAATTACTAATTATATTTTCTATAACAAATATAAGGGACATTACTACTAATTATAGAGATAATTTCACCGCATATTAAATCCACATATATATATAAAAGCAAAACAGGTGGTCCAATCCTCTATGAATTTGTTCTTGTTTGCTTCCATACCTCCTCCCATCTCTCTCTTCTCCTTCCTTCTCTCTCACCTCACACTGGTTCTGGTTCAAACACGATGATTGGGTCGGTTGAATTTGAACCCTGTTATTAGGCTATCCCTCATCAGGAATAAAAAGAACTGACTCGTTTCGGGAATGGGCTTGGGTTGTCCATACATTGGTGGGCTTAAGTGGCACCAGGCCCACTTCAATTTTTGGGGAACGCAGGTAGAGAAGAAGCGACACCGTTTTAGCATCAACAGGAACGGTGGAACGACGCCGTTGCAATCAGTTAGGGTGCCTGGAAATAGATTCGCAGGAGTGGATTCAGGAACATTATATGTGTCTTTGTCGTATAAAAGGGCACTTCGCCGCTGACCCTTCTTCTATTCTTTTTTTGGTTTCTCTCTTCTCCAATCCGATGTCTGAGTCAACTCCGATGATGTGCTCCATGACCGTTATCAAGAGCGGAGAAGAAGTTATCAAAACGCACCGTTCAACTTAAGACCTAAACGCACCGTTTCACCAGAAGAGCTGTGACGTCAATTGAGTCTTCGTCTTCAACCTGCTATTTCTGTTGATTAAGCTAGCGTAGGTTATGTTAATGGTTTCCAAGAGATTAGGGGTTTCAGGGCTGAGCTGTCAACCGACCCTTGCGTACTATTTAAGCTCAATTCCGACCTAGGGTTTCATTATCGTTGTTCTCTGCCCACCAGGTTGGTTGCTCATTTATCTCTTTTGTTCAATTTCGACATCGATTCCGCTTCGTTACATCGACATCGCTGCAAATATATCGTTGTCAGCTTTTAAATGTTATATTCCTTTTGCTCATGATTTGGAAGGTTGTGGGGTTTGATACTTTTAATAACTCATGCTTGCTTGTGGATTTTGTATTTTGATGTTCTTTTAAAACTACTTGATTTGATAAAGATGCAAATCAGCTATGTAGCTTCATATGAGTTCAGTTATATCAATTATGCATTGTGCTATTCATTTCAGGTACTTCACATATATTCAAATGCAGGAGAAAGGAAAAGGTCTGTTCCATTCACTATCACCCATAGACATTCCTTCTTCCCCGTCTTCATCTATAGACACTCAGTACTCATCAGGTGAAGAAGAAGAAGAAGAAGAAGAAGATGATCTCTCTAAGCAGTTGTTCCAACACTCATCCTTGCTGACTCGCTCATCATATCCACATGCACGTAGAGTTCTGCCATCCGTAGGGGCATTCACGGTGCAATGTGCTGAGTGCTTCAAGTGGAGGCTAATCCCTACAAAGCAGAAGTATGAAGAAATAAGGGAACACATTCTTGAAGTGCCTTTCTATTGTGAAGTAGCTCGTGAATGGCGACCTAACATTTCTTGCCAGGATCCAGAGGACATAACCCAAGATGACACTAAGCTCTGGGCCATTGATGAGCCCAACATAGCACAGCCCCCTCCTGGTTGGCAACGCCTCTTGCGAATTAGGAGTGAAGGATGCACCAAATTTGCAGATATGTATGTGTTACTTACTTACTTACTTCCTCACCTTTATTTATTTATTTTTAGCCTCCATTGTCATCTTACTGAGAATTCCTACCGGTAGTTAATGTTATAGCTGCTCTTTGTTCTGTCTGCATTATGATCTTTCCCCGAGAGGGATGAACCAAAGTTTTGTCCTGTTTTGGGTTTATCTAGTTATAGTGATTGAATTTTGGAAACTGACCGATGTCCAGTAATCAAATATGTGCTCTGATTTCTGTTTAAGTTAAGAACTTATGAAGATGATATAAATACTGATAGCTCATGTTCATTGTTCTATTTATCACTCAACTATTTACTTGGTTCTGTCTCTCTTTGCCTTTTTCAGTTACTACCTGTCGCCAGCAGGAAAAAGTCTTCGCTCTATGGTGGAAATCCATAAGTAATTTTTTTCCCATGAGTATTAATTCGTCATTGTTTCTTAATTTCTCTTAAGAATGAATGGTAATCTGCATGAAGTGAACTTAAACATCATTTACCGTCTCAATCCCTTCGACAATGCAGGTACTTGATTGAAAATCCAGACTACATAAGAGACGGGGTGAGAATGTCACAGTTCTCATTTCGAATTCCAAAGCCTCTGCAAGAAAATTATGTCAGGAAGCCCACTCCTCGTAGTCGTTGGGTAGCTCCATATCATGGCAATGTGGGGATGTCAAGACCTGCTCAAGGTATGTACTTTTTGTAGAAACTTTGTAGATGATACATAATAACTCAACATAGCACTTGGTACATTTACATTACATTGTTGATAAACCAAAAAATGTGTGTTGATTTGGTGTAGCAAATCCTATGTCATGGGCTGATGGAGACACATGTGGAAGCTCACAGCTGGGTGGGCTACTTTCACTGACCTATGGTGAACCTGACCATCTTGTCTGGCCTCCAGCATCGAAACGAGCAAGAACAACGCCGTTGAAGAGGATATTCAGTAACAATCCTGTTTATAACACTAGCTGCAGCTGAAGATAGAGCTTAGAACAACCCGGTCAGTCTGGAAATCATGTTCACAATCAACGGTGACTGAATATTATTAAGCCCGTAATTCCTATTCTGACATGATATTTTGATCCAGAAACTGCGGGTTTTGTTTTACTTTTGAAATCTTACAGAGTAGTAGGGAGCTAAGTGATTTAGATACATGGTTTTGGTGTAAGGTTGATTTTCTTGGACATGAAGATCTTAAAGTTCTATAATCCATAGAAGAAAATATATGAATATATATGTGCTTTTGCTTTGTGTGTTGTGCAGAGATGAAATATTGTATGGTTTATGTTTATTAGTGGCCCTTGAAGTTGAGATCATATAGACATGTGCATGTGTTGAGCATTTAATGGTATTTGGCTTTGTCTATTCTGGCCTTGTGTCCCTTTCTATCCATCTTTTATTGGTGAATCAAATGATAAATAATAACTCAATCTTAGCTTAAGTTAATCAGAGATTAGTCACTGACATAACCTCGTCTGTCCTTTTCCTCCAACTTCTGAAGTATGAGATGAGATGGTCTTCCCCGTCAAGATTCTATTGTAAAGAGATTGTATAGTACGAGCAATGTTCGGTTTTTACTACTTTTAATTCAACGTTTGATTTTTAGATTGGACTTTCGGAGAAAAAAATCCACCGAATATGCAGGTTTTTCCAGGAAAAAAAGCCACGTATGTAATAGAAATTAATGAAGTTCTAAATAAATTTAATGAGATCATGAGATTGAGCATAACAAAAAAAAATGTTTAACAGACTACAAACATTTGTTGAAAATATCGAGACTCAGAAAAATCACCAAAAACATAATATCAAACTCGATAATTTTTACCACCAATGTTGGTTGACTCGAAATTCTAGCCAGTTATTGCTAATCTTCTAACAATCTAATATTCCAAAAGTTATTAATTAATATTCCAACATCATATGCATAATATTCCAAGATTTATACGTAATATTCCAACGATGGACTCAGAAAAATCACCCAAAAATATTATGAAACCCGAAATTTTTTACCACAATGTTGATGGACTTAAAAATTTACCAAGTTTATCTAATATTCTAACAGTTTGATATTCAAACAAT
>JAYMSU010001495.1:0-10336 GCA_036897765.1 Erodium chrysanthum | reverse complement strand
CGGCGCAGGGGACATAGTGAGTGCGAGTGTGAAGGGGTCGAGGACCGGGTGGATGGAGATGAGCCGCAACTGGGGACAGAACTGGCAGTCCAACGTCGTCCTCGTCGGGCAGTCACTGAGCTTCAGGGTGACAGCCAGCGACCACCGCACCTCCGCCTCCTGGAATGCCGTTCCTTCCAATTGGCAGTTCGGCCAAACTTTCTCCGGAAACAATTTCAGAGTCTAGAAAATCATGAGCTCAAGTCCTTGTGTTCTGTCTTCTACTTTCCCCAAAAGATTGAAAATGACACTTCCTTAATCTATCTAATGGAATACTCCCTAAATCACTCTATCGATCAAATAGTTAAAAGCAACAGTATCAAAGTTGTATTCGAACCCAACCTTTTAACTAATACCTAGGACAAACAACAAGCAAAACACATGATCTTGTCCTGATTACCCTAATAGATCATATCTACCTTTAACTTATCAAGTCCCACTTCATACATGTAACTTGATTTATTAAATCTTCCAAGCTCCGTTTTGGATTTTATGTTGGAAGGACTAAACTGAAACGATGCTCAACACCTTTTACTGAATTGAAACTTTATAGTTAATATTGAGAATTGAGACAAATTTGGGTGTGGAATGATGAATCATTCTGCCTCAATCCTCTGATACTTGGAGCTCGTTGAGTATTATAGTACGACTGCATGTTTCTGTTCCTCATTCATCGTGTTCTATACAAACTATGAAGGTTAACAATAATATAAAATATTTACATTGATGATATGAAGAATTGGGAAGAACCCTACTTACAGAATCATGGGTTTGGATAGAAATGTGCATCACGAACAATAATAGCTGCGCTTTCTCTTACGCTTTTGGGTCTTGAGTTGGTTCAAGAGATACTGAATGATCTCTTTCAGAGTTGCTTTCCTCCCCTCCTTTACTTTCCAAATTTCAGGCACCGTGTACCTTCCACTGGGATTGTACTCGTTCATCTCCAACAATGCATCTGCGACAGCCTTGTGTACCGCCTCTCCATGTTCATCTCTCAGCCCTTTCAAGGTTTCATCATCTTCATCTATTATTACCTGCATTTTCACAGCAGCTATAATAACCCAACTCGTAAGCTCTGTCAGTCAGAATGTGTAATGCTAACATACTTGAGGTTTTCCTTTGCTGTCATCTTGCTTGAAAGGATGCCAATGTGGATCTCTCAGTTTTTCCTCCCATGCTGAACATAGTTCAGCAGAGATGGCTTCCCAATCTCCATTGCGGAATTTCTCTGAGCACGTATCTTGGAATGGTTTTGGATCGATTGCTCCCATCTGTTTTATTTGAAATGTCGATCGCTTGGTCAGCATATCCGGTAAACCCTGTATTGCCAAAACTAGAATTCATTTGCTTGAAGTTGAATGCAATGTGATGATATGCAATTTGTATAAAAACAACTCACAGTGATCAGTTCTTTACGTGCTTCCTGCAGCTCCGCATTGCTCTCGTGCTCCTTCACTATTAGAGTTTGGTTCAACGCTTGTAGATCTTCAACTTCTTCCTCCTTCTCTCCCAACTCTTTGAGCACTTTTTCCATCCTCTTTTTGGCCTCTACATCACCGCCATTTTTCACTATCTCTTTCAGTTGCTCAATTTCCAACTCTAGAAGTTGCTTGGCATCCAACTTCTTCTGCTGTTGAATTACTTCACTATGTAGCTCTTCTTTTTGCATCTGAGTATAAGAAACACAAAATCCATATAACAAAATTGAGGAGGAAATATTTCATATCAACAACAAATTTAGCAACAAGCTACATCTATATTCACCTAACCTTTTCACTCTCTGCGGTGAAGATCTTTTGGCCCTTCAAGTTTTCATTGATGGACAGCAACATTTGAATTTCTAGTATGAAACATGTACACAGAAGTCAGATAATTTTCATAATATCTCTGGATAAAAAGTAGTTGGCGATTCATGCAAGCTTAGCAATCACTCTTCACACCCGAAGTAAGAAATTAGAAATGCTCTGATGATATTGCACTCTACTTACAGTTTGCAGTCCATAACATTGAGTGGGAACCATAAATGAAACATAAACGGCGAAAGTGAAGCAAGTTTCAAGACAAAGGAAAAATAATGGTAAGGTATTATCATACCTTGCAAGTATTTTGTGCATAGCATATCTTTTTCAGTCATCAATTGACAAAGCCTATTTTTGTCATTCATCATCTGAACAATAGTTTGACATCTTTCATGATACTTAAGTGCCTCTTCCATCTCCAGCAACCTCTGATTCTTGTAGTCAATTTCTTTTGCCATGTTTACCACAAGCCTAAACAGATCCCCTCCACAATTGCAGTTCTTCATTGCGCTAGTTAAAACTGAAGCAATTAAGTCATAAAGTGTTAGTAATGCCAACAAAAATAGAAAACGAGAGACCCCAAGCAATAGTTCCACTCCACAGCAAGTATTGTGTTTGAGTTTTGGCAAAAACCAAGAAGTGGTGGAGTTAGTGCTCTATCATGTCCTCATGTAATAATAAGTAACTGATGCAAGAAGAGCAACAGCAATGTTTGTTATTCTTTGGTCATGGATAAGCCTATAGAGCTATGGACCAAATCTGAAGGTGGCAGTGACATAAGAATTAAGAGCAAGCATCCAAGTTCCATAAAGATTACTCATACACAGACATACACAATCCACTCACTTGAGACATGCAATCTTAGACTGACTCCAAACTACAGGGATCAACCTAAAATTTCATGAAATCGGACCAAGAAATTGCGAAAAGCACATGTAGAAATCAAAAGGAAGAAGAAATTAAAGGGATTGCAGAACCTGAGTTGAGTTTGGAGAAAACGGTGGAACTCAGAAATGGCGCAAACGAACACTGTACCAAGCGCTGTTTTTGTTAGACAACATGTAGACTGAGTGTGCCAACAACTGAATGCCCACGTGTAGGAATCTCATTGGCCTGTAAAATAAAATAAAATGGGAATCACCAAAACTATGTCTTTTTGGTTTTGTCACGACTCACGTATGAAAACTATTATACGAAACATGCACATGTTACTTTATTTTCTAAAACCCCTCAACATTTCTTAACTGTAACTACTCCCTCTCTTTTCCAACCCTAAGTCAACAAGTTGAACTTGAAAAAACAAAGCTGACCTGCAATCAGGTGAGATCCAACAAGTTCGACCGGAAAATCTCACAACTCATAGCTGGATGTCTACAATGGGGTCGAGCTCCGACCAAATTTGTATCGAGATTCGATTCGACAAGGTGGAACACATAAGGACGTCTCTGCTCCATCGCCAGAAAATTTATAAGTGATTTCTATCCTTTTACCTAAAAACTGAAGAACTTAACAGAAGGTTGCGACCCAAAACATAAAACACATGATTTTTCGCATGTGACCAAAATAAAGAGCATGTTTTGGTAACCCCAGTGGCAGCGTTTAAGATTTGAGCATTTTTTTAAGATAAATTTTATGTTATATTCATAACTTCAACTTTGACAACCAAATAGAAAATTCAAACACTGACTACAGACATGCCCAGAAATCACACACTTGGGAGCTTTTAGCATTTCTTTTCTTGGGAAAACGATGTATATATACAGTGCTGATAAGTTATGAAGGTCTTTGCATCAAACATGTTTCTGCACATTTTCAACTATTCAAGGCCATAAGTTAGCTGAATGCGATTCAACCCACAGCATGGTTTCAATTCTACCACAAAAATGGTTGAATCTCATTGGGTAAAATACTTTTTCCTCCGCTTCCAAGTGCTCCTCCTTCTCAGGATGTTCCTGTAACCGGTGCCAAGGCTTCATTGTGAAAAACAAGTCTAGACTTGAAAAACCAATTTGTATCAACAATTACTTCACTTACCTAACTTTCAAACTATTCCTCTCTTTTGTTTGGCTGATTCCCATAGGTTCAGTACATACGCAACCCCCTCTTTCAGGGTAGCCTTTCTTCCAGCAACATTGTTCCACAACTCCGAGATAGTATAGCTCCCACTAGGATTATACTCGTTTATCTGCAACAGAGCTGTAGTCACCGCCTTATACACTTCTTCACCCATTTCTTTCTTCAGGTCTTTCAACTTTTCATCCTTTTCTTCAATCACCTCCTGAACCAGTGAACTTAGTCTTATGTTAACCATGTCATGACACAAGGTACGCAGATGCACCAGGGAAAATATATTAAGATATGCACAGTGGTTCCACAGATAAGCAGCAAATAACTTGGATGGCATTCATACTCAAACACAAGAACAAATATATGTGAGAAACTTCAGGCTTTCGATTGGTCAAGGACTTCACATTTCACAATCATAGATTTCCTACTAAATTAGGATATGAGCAACCCAATATAACAAGGCCGTAGTCATCCAATGATTTCAAATTAGAAAGTGCATTTGCAAAAAAGATGTCAATAGCTTGATGACAAGTAAGCCAATGGAAAAAAACATAAGCGCTTGTCAGAGCACGACGTTCATTAAGAATCACACACCTGGGCTGCCACTTTACACACTAAAAGCCGAAGTCATAAGAACAGATTGCAGAACCAAACAAATATCATGAGATACAAACCTGATCCTTCCCATTAACTTTAATTATTTTGAAAGGATGCCAGTTTGGATCTTTGAGATATTCCTCCCACAATGAGCACAGCTCGATAGCTCTCTCTTCTCCTTCATCCTCACCATACTTTCTTTTCATCGCTCTGCGGAAAGGTTTAGCATCCAGTTCTCCCATTCTCTTAACAATAATATCATCATCACGAGTAGATATTTCTTTCAAGCCCTACAAGGTGAGTTAATAAGTACTTCCTCGAGCACTAGGTTTGCTAGTAATACAGGCTAGAAACTTTATGCAGAACTTAATATATATCTTAGAAGCAGGAGGGCAATGGAAAAGTCATAAATCAATCAAAATTACACGTTTTGTTTGATTTATGGTAAAAGATATGAAATAAAATGGCATGTTAACTAATGAGTTACTTCGTCATTGCATGGGTTGGATAAGAACTATAAATTTCTAGAATCTCTAATGTTTTTCACCACAGTATAGGATACTAATTATGTTTTTCAGCTTGTTTAATCTAAATTCCAAGGCATTTTCTTCAGTTTGTATACATAAATCACTTTTTAATTGTTTACATAAAGAGGGAAACCCAGTAGGGGTAGTGAGAAAAATAATAACTCTTGCAGTCTGATGCATTTACCGAATCCAAATTAATCACTTCAGTTCAAACCATGCATTCAAATATCTTTCATGAGTAAAATGATCTTAATTCTTGTATAACAAATAAGAGAAATTAATTGGAGTTGGCATCTATCAAAATTACACATAAAACAACTCACATTGATCAATTCTTTACGAGCTTCCTGCAGCTCGTCATTGCTCTTCCGCTCCTTCACTATTAGAGTTTGCCTCAATTCTTCTTCAACTTCAAGGTCGCCCTCCTTTTCCCTCAAATCTTTGAGCACTTCATCCATCCTTTTTAGGACCTCTACATCACTACCATCTTCCATGTGCTTCATAACATTTAATTTCCCTTTCAGTTGCTCAATTTCCAACTCCAGTTGTTGTTTGGCATCCAACTTTTTTTGCAATTCAATTATTTTATTATGAAGTTTTTCTTTTTCCCTCTGAGTAGAACAGAACACAAGATCCATATTAAAAAAACGTATGAAATAGAGAAGAAAATATTTGTTCACAAGATAAGCAATGAAGCACACAAACCTTCTGATCTTCAGCAAGTTTCATGACATTTTCATCAGCCTTCTGTTGCTCTAGAGAAGCCAGTTGAAGCGAACTATTCTGAATGGTATTCTGTAAGAAAATTAAAGTTAGCACTTCAAGCATATCCTGTAAAAACTGCGAATACGTACTAACAAAAAACAAAATCAAATGAACTCTTGAACAGATTCAGCTATAGTAAATAATGCTTAAAAGTCATTAGATGTGTTTCAAAAGCCACCGTGTGTCTAATAGAAATAGAAATCTCGCGAAGTTCAAATAATGAGAGCAACAATTAAATGCATTGTTCCCATAGACAACAACAGCAACACCAGTGATGTATGCACAATTTACATGCACTCTTGAGTCACTTTTTTCCATCACTTTATTGCTTATTGACATGTGCACCTGCATGCCGTCTTCATTATACAGTTTGGATGCAACTACTAGGGAAGAAAGGAGCATGAGTTTTTCGTGATAGTGGTATAGAGGGTCTGATGGCCAATCAATCATAAGAAAAATAATAATAATAAAATCCATGCACAGACATTAAGCTCCACGAAGGGTGAGAATCATCCCAGAACATAGCATATTGGCAAAGAAACAAAGGAATCGTTTCTAGGGTTAGAAACAAGTGATCAATGCATAAAAAAAACTATAGTGCTAAAATCAAGTATTAACTATGTCCAAATGTTAATCTAGATCATTCCTAACTAACAGCAATGAGCAGCTCTACTGTCTTAAGAATTTGCACCAAGCAACTGCTATTTTGTATTAGACTGATTAACTCCTTGTCCATAATTTGTAGTTCATTTAGTGTCATTTTCATGTATCTGTATCAAACCGCAATAATATATCACCTTTTCAATATCTTCTAACAGTTTTTGTTTTTCACTTTCGTTCTGTGCCTCACGTTTTTCCAACTCCGCACCGCGTAATTCGAGCTCTCTTTTTTGAGATTCAAGCAGCACCTTAAGCTTTTCATGGTCAGTAAAAATTCTCTGTAAATGATCCCGTGCGCTCGTTTGTATCTTTTTTATCTCTGTGAATGTAAACAAGCATAAAATGATTTCAGTGTTATTACAACTTTGTCATACATGAAAGGGAGAGGGAAGAGCAAATATGTTGCAAATGTTACCTTCATTATAAGTTTGATGAAGCTTCTCCTTTTCTTGCATTAGGCACTCCAGGGAGGCAGAAGTCTCATTACATCTTTCCTGGATCTCTTGCATGTGTTTGCTTTTCACCTCTATTATGTTTGTCAAATTAGACACAAGGCTATGCTGTTTCCGGGCTTCTTCCTGCTCGATTTGTTCGATGGTTTTAAGGTCTCCAATTTTTCGCAGGTGCTCTCCAATAATATCATTTGAATCATAATCAGCTGAACGAGCAACCCATGCATAATGTCCAATCTTTTGCTCATTAGACTCATTATTAGCAAACCAGTCCTTTCTTCCATGATGATCTGCCTCATAAGCCCTCTCAAACAAAATGGCATTATGCAAGCCAGGCCAATCCTTCTTAAATTCCACAACAGCACAGCCTGAATGGCCATGGTAATTCCACAGTGGATGAACTCTGTTGGGATTAAATCCACTTTCTCTCAACTCATCCCTAAGCTTAGATCCACTTTGTCCAACATGTCGCCCATCCTCTGCCTTTCTAGTTGGAATGTTTACAACAATTCCAGTCCAAGGCCATACAAACTTATCATGATGGTCACAATCAACTGGAGGATTGTCCTCATCAGCAGGTTTTGATGGACCCCCCACAGTCGCTAGATCTTTCTCCAAGTATTTTGCCAAAGCCAAGTGATTGGCTTTTTCTTTTGCAGT
This sequence comes from Erodium chrysanthum, assembly GCA_036897765.1. Classification (NCBI taxonomy): domain Eukaryota; kingdom Viridiplantae; phylum Streptophyta; class Magnoliopsida; order Geraniales; family Geraniaceae; genus Erodium; species Erodium chrysanthum. The sequence goes on along the minus strand of JAYMSU010001495.1, from coordinate 2,767 downwards.
TCTTTTTTCTGAACTACTTTTACCCACCCCGGAAGCATGCTGGACAAGGTCCTTCAATCTGTAATCCCGCTTCCGCTTCTTTGGGCAGTAGGGACAGGTAAAAATCTCATCTGTTATTTTGACAGGATGATTCCCACTCTTAAGTTCTTCATAAGCTTTACCTTGATACCCTTCCATTTCAGATTCACTTATATCCATATCTTCTTCCGAGAAATGATCTATGCAATCTCCCATTTTAATAGCCAAAAAAGGTACCTGAAAACAAAGACATCCATTAATCAAAAGCCCATTATGCGGTATTACGATGTTAATCTATTCAACACAGACAACCTAAAAACCCGTCAACCAAGACCAAATGGGTAACCACTAAATTCAGGAAATAGATTTAGAACATACTAAAAAACTACATAATTCATAAATCACAAACTACTCCTAATATCTGTACTGGATTGTCAAGAAAAATCCCTCTCGGGCACACATAAAACAGATACAGATATGAATGTGTAAGAGATTCAACTGTTAAAGAAGTAGTTTCCAAAACTGGCTATACCATGTGGAAGGAACTATAGAGCTCCATCTACACAGAAAATACTTCATTAAAAAGATTCCAATAGTCATAAAACAAATATTTATGTTTTGCTTCTTCTACGATTTACATTACACAAACAGCAACCAGAATGAACCAAAATCCAAGCATCAAAGGAACAAATATTTATGTTCTGCTGCTGCTTCTACTTCAAACATTTCCATAAATCCATCATCATCATCAACTTTACAGAAACTTGGAATCAAAATTAACTTATAAATGGAACAACTACACAAAAACAGAAATTTTTTGAGAGATTAAGCCAAACATCAAAAGGATCAAACCCTCGCCCTCAAAATCGATATAGGTCCAAGCACTCAAACGAAAATACATTGTGCATTTCTAACTCAGAAACAAACATGCATGTTTCTGGGAAGCCCAAAACAAGCTTAAACGGGAGCGATGATCGGAAAGGATTGAAACCTAAACAAACAGCAGTGGTTGAGGTGCTTTTCTGCCTAAATCGTCTGTGGTTTTCGATTTTCTTGCGACGAACGGAGCAGAAATCTGACTGACAAGGGCTCGTGTAGGGCTCGGCACTGGAACGTGAGAGAGCTCTACGGGACGACAACAGTGCCGCCGAGTAGGAAGGGCGGGTTCAGGGCTGGGTGTGCTACTTTATATACTAAGAGGCGCGTTGTTTACACGCGAGTTCATGGTGCGTGCGATTAGGAAATAGATTTTGTCTTCCGGAGACATGCCACGTCTTAGATATGCGCCATATGAATATCGCACTCCCGGAACCAAACAGACCCCAACTCTGCCCCTATCATCCCAACGACACATTAGAGGACTCGGGAAAATTGATTAACTATGTCTAAATGTAGTTCCTCTCGTGATTTGTCGAGGCTATTCTTTATTTTATCTGCTTATTACTCTTCTCTCACAGACTTTGCGACTTTCTCTCTCCCACGTTCGAAACCCATTTTCCGATGTCAAACGATATCGTGTGATAGAGTCCCAACAAACCCACATGTCGATTGGACTTGACGCGACCATTCGCTGACCGCTTCGGAACTGGTGCGTTGTAGTGACTCGTGGGGCCGTCCATCCGACCCATCGTCTTCCGCCCCGTCGTGTACCGACACATTTTTTGGACAAAGGTTGTTTGACAATCCGATCTGACAACATTCCTACATGAATACGAATCTGATAGTAATGTGAAATGAATCCGACCGCCAAATACTTATTTGACACAATCTGATAGGGTGCACAAAGTTACTCTTTTGTCCGTGCATGCGCACCATTCTGCGTTCACACCAGCGCGCGCACTCCTGCACGTTGGATCTGGATCTGGATCTGACGGTGCTAGATGATGGTTTTCAATATAAGAGTGATTTAGCGAGAAACAACAAGTCCCTAGCTCTGGCGCGTTCGAGCAGCGACGCGTGTCCAAATCTGCAACAGCGGCGCGAGCCAGAGCGACTACGCCTTCCCGTCGTAGCTGTAAATTGACGAACATCCACACCTTCCCTTGCATATTTGAACACTATGTCTCGCTGGAGTTGGTCTCACCCATGTCGTGTTATGCTCCAACTCAACTCAGGACGATGGATTCGGCTTCGATCTCGAAGAAGACGACGGATTCAGCTTCGATCTCATCTAGGCTATTTGTTATCGCCTTCGTCTTCCTCCAGCAGATTGACACCATCAGATGGCCTTTGCCATCCGTCCTCGCCAGTGGGGACCATTATGGAGATGGAGACCTACGCTACAAAACGACTGAAGCAGCTTGTTTAATAGTTTTTTTTCTATTTATTCCAGAGGAGGAAAGCAATGGTGTCACTGGGTTTTTTCTCTAAATTTAATGGATTTTAATTTCCAAAAGTACTTAAAATGTTATAAAAATTAAAATATATAAAAAACTATACACTACTGTGGAAAGGATCTGGGAGGACGAATCAAATTCGTTGTCTAAGAGGTTAAATTCGTCGCCCAAGATAGGGAGGACGAAACAGTTCGTCGCCCAAGCTTCGTCGTCTAAAGGTCGTTACCCAAGCACTTGGGCGACGACCTGACAAATTCGTCGTCTAAGCTAGCTCTTAGACAACGAATTCCAATTCGTCGTCTAAGCTAGATCTTAGACAACGAATTCAAATTCATCCTCTAAGCTATCACTTAGACGACGAATGCGGTTCGGCCTCTAAGCTGCTAGCTTAGACGATGAATTCAGTTCGTCCT
>JAYMSU010001494.1:0-10336 GCA_036897765.1 Erodium chrysanthum | reverse complement strand
ATCGCTTGGTAAACCAAGTCAAAAAATTTCATATAAGTTGATTCTTCTTGCACGTTTAACAAAACGTGAAATCCTTTATCGAATACAAATATACTCGAATATCTATAAGAACTCATACGTCATTGCATGTGAGGTAAACGTGCACCATACTTGTTGCATTAATAAAAATGAAAGATTTACCTCAAAAAAATGAAAGACTAAACGACATGTAAAAACTCTCTGAAACTAAACGAAAACATTTTTGGACATTGTAGATACTGTCAGGATGTTATCGAGGTACACTATGCTGGAATTGTTCTGACACTTTCTCGATCCTCTCTGCACCTATCCGGACACACATATGTGAATTTATGCAGGAAGCCTATGTCATTGTCTGACAGTTTCTCGATACTACCCAACATTGTCTGAGCGTGTCAACAATAGGGGGTACTGTTGAGACCCATGAGACCAACTTCTGATACTACCGTGCGACAATTCTTGATTTGGTAGAATGCTAAGAAACTAGATTGGTCTACTATCCCTCAGTTATCGACACACAAAAACTAGATATCAAACTAGAGACTAAAGTATCAAAAATGGCAAGATGCAATCACAAAGTAAAGCCAAATTTAGGCAACAAAACTTGTTCAGGCCAGATGCAATCGACAAAGTAAGAAAAAAAAGTAGCAACTAAAAAATTACTCGCACAAGATACATTCGAAGAAGTAACGATAAAAACAGTGAAGGAACCTTACCCATTTGTTGGCCAAATAAACAACAACTATATGATGACTCTTGGTTGATTGGATGTTACAGACGAAGATAGAGAGAACAAAGTAAAAGATGGGTTGTCTGAAGGGTTTATGCTCAAGATTCAATGAGGAGTAAAGCGAGTGTTAGCTAAGAGAAAGGGAAAGTAAGTTAAAGAGGTAAGCGTATGGATATTATCAGTATTTTATCAAAGAGATGCATAGTTTTAAAGTTAATGTTAAAGATGTGATATGTTTAAAATATTCGTCAAAATAAGACATAATTATTCAATTGACTCTGTACAAAAGGAGATATGCATGTATCATTTTGGTGACAGCTAACTACTTTTAACTTTCAACATCACCATTAAAGTAGTATGCTTTCATACATAATTTAATTCAAAATGTTCACCTAATATTATTGAATATTTGGGTAATTATGATTCACTACTGTTATTTTGAAACTTGTATCAAATCACTACGATCCTTTTAAATTTGTCTCAAATCACCACCTGTAACTCATCTTTTGTATCACAGCTTGTAACTCTGTCAGATAGAAAAGTAAAATACCGATTTTGCCCTTGTCTTTCACCCTTTTTGTGTTGCGTAGAAAAGACTTGCTCCATTTTTCATCTAACGAGTCCAAGGGAAAAGAGAGAGAATGAGAGCTTGAGGGCTAAACCAGTGTTCTTCGAGTGCGCGAGAGAGAAGGCTAGATTTGGAGTCGTTGAGCAAGGTTGAAGACACAAATAACGAAGCCTCGGTAAGATTCCAGATGCACGATTTTGAAATCTTCTTAGTTCATGAGTATCATATTGCACAAAATTGAAAGTTGTTCTGTTAGGGTTTTTGTTTGTTTGGGGTTTTCGAGTTGTAAGATGGGTTAGGAGTTCTGCGTTTTGGAGGGTAAGAGGGGTTAGGGTTTCATTAAGTTCAGATTGGTAAGGTAGTTTTGGGTCTGAGAAATCATATAAACATCATATAAACAGTGTTTATGCATTCTATTTTGAAAATGGAATAAATATGGTTAATTTTCTATACATTTCAACATTAAGATAGAATAAATTTTGAGGAATTTCGTGTATTTGAGATGACCATAAGAGAATAAAGTTAGCAATGATGACCATCTGAAGTTTAATATTGTGTTCATGTGTTCTCTGTAATTTTTTGTTTGTTTGTTAGCATTGTGTAATTAACTTGAAATTCTATTACTCATGAATGTTTACTTTGATCATGTATTTCAGAGATTATAATAATTGATGATGATTGAAAACAGACACGGTGATAATTTAGATTTATTGGATGAAGTTGATGGTGTACAATGGCAGTATTCGGAATTAGATGAAGAACCAATTGTTGAATATGGTCTTGGACCTGAATATGGTGACGAAGCTGATTATGGTGAGGAAGAGTCTGATAGTGGTGATGAAGTTCGTCTTCGTAAATGCGGAAGAGAAGTGAAAATGTGGGACTCCAATTCAGAGTTGAAGAATGTGGAGTTGAACATTGGTGACATGTTCGAAAACGGAAAAATTTTCCGACTTGTGATGCGTATCTATTGTGCTGAGAAGTGTTTCTCATTTGGGTACACCCGTAATGAGAAATATGATATCGGGATAGTTTGCAAGAAGGATAAGTGCCCTTTTTACCTATGGTGCTCCAAGGTAAAAGACACTGATTTATTAAGTCTCAAGACACTTCAACCACTACACAGTTGCAGACCAGAAACAGAGAACGATAGCGTGACATCTAAAGCCCTTGCCCATTGGTAAACACCAAATTTAAATCTTTTCACATCTATAGTTTACATTACATAAGACGATGATAAATAACTAACTTGAATATGTGTTTGTCCATGTAGTTATTTGGAGTATGTACGTGGACATAAGGTAATCGACATTCATGAATTCCAAAGGAAGATTTTCTTAGAGCTGCATATAAATGTGGGCAGACAAAAAGCATACAGAGCAATTCAGAATGCAAGACGAATATGTCAGGGAGATGACATGGCACAATATGGGAAAATGAGGAAATATGTGGAACTTGTTATGGAGAGTAATCCGGGTAGTAGGTTGACAATCAAAGTGGAACTTCAAGTAGTTGACCCTCAAAAACCCCCCGAACCAAGATTCCAAAGAATGTACATAAGATATGCTGCTCAAAAGAAAGGTTTCAAAGATGGTTGCAGACCATTTATTGGTCTTGACGGCTGTCATTTAAAAGGCTATTTTGGAGGTCAGCTGCTCTCAGCCATTGCTCGCGACGCTGATGAAGGGATGTTTCCATTAGCAATCGCTATCGTAGAACAAGAAAATAAGAAATCGTGGCGATGGTTCTTACAACAATTCTTTGAAGATTTTGAAGATTATCGTAATGAGCGTTATGGGTGGGTGTTCATATCAGATAAACAGAAGGTAATAATGTGTTTTCTATAATAATTTTCAGCTAGTAATAAGTTTTTGTGAAATATTTTAATGCTGAATTTTGTGAGTACCTAGTAATTAAGTTCATGTGTTATGTTTTTAATGTTGTCTGTAACTCAGTGAGCAGTGAGTATCTTATTTAATTTGTTTGAATGGTTACTTCAAGCTCTGCAAAATGTTTTATGAACTCATGCTATTGTAATTCCCTCACAATTGTTCTTTCTTAATATTGGTGTTCCCGTAATCGTAGGGGCTGGTCGAGTGTTTCAAAGAATGGCCATTGATAGAACATAGGTATTGTTTGAGACATTTGAAGGACAACTTCTTCAATGCTGGATTCAAAGGTGCAGAGTTAAAGGCAATAGTTACTGCTTGTTCAAAGGCTACAAGTGTTGCTGCATTTGAGGAAGAACTTAACAAGATGGAGACATTGAACAAGGAAGCATTCATCTGGCTAAAAAAGAGACCAGCTCAAGAATGGTGTAAGGCATACTTCTCTCCTAGGGCTAAATCATCATGTGACACTAACAATCTGAGTGAGAGCTTCAACTCATGGATCTTAGATGGTAGAGATCTTCCTATCATGAGTTTCTGTGAATATTATCGCAAGAAACTCATGGAATTGTTCTACAAGAGGGGTAAGGAACTAGATGGACGCAGCGATCGATTGTGTCCTAAGATAAGAGATTTGTTGGATTTGAATATTCTTGAGAGTAGGGAATGTACCACAATTATTAGTGGGAATAGGATATATGAGGTTTCTGAGAGAGCGGAGACATTCAGGGTAGAAGTTGCACATGAAACCTGCTCTTGTCTTGAGTGGCAACTTAATGGAATACCATGTAAGCATGGAGTTGCTGCTATCCATGCTGAACGGGGGAATCTTGAAACTCATGTGAAGGAGTACTATTACACAGAAACTTACAAAACTATTTATGCACCCCAGATTTTTCCTGTGGCGGGTTTGAAGCAATGTGAAACAATGGAAAAGGGTGAACAAGACCTATTGCCTCCTATAATTCAAAGGCCACCTGGTAGGCCAAGAAAGAGGAGAAGAAAGGGGTTGGCAGAAGCTGAATTGGGTGGTCAATACACTTTCAACAGACATGTTACCACAGTTACTTGTAGTAAGTGCAAGAAGAAAGGTCATAATGCCCGGAGTTGTGATCCTAAGGAATATGGTGAGAGTAGCAACCAAAGAAAACAGAGAAAAAAAGCTTCTCAAGATATTGGGAAAAGACCTTACGGTATGCCTACTGATAGTAACAAGCTTGAGGAAGCGATGGACAAAAAAAGAGAGAGCATGCGAAAGAGGTTAGAGAAACAAAAGGAAAAGAAACAACTGAAAAAATCTATGCATAAGGAAGGTGGACAACACTTAACACCAGAATCATGTACGGTAGAGGAGGCTCAAAGGATGGAACAACATAGGCTTGCTGCTGAAAGTAGACTTCAGGAAAGGGAATTTGTAAAATCTATGAGATATGCAACTATGAGACAAAAGCTCAGCAGTGTTAGGAAGTTTATGAAGAACAAAGCTCCAATCAGCGGATGTAGTACTCTAACTGAAACTAATACAGAGGTAATATCAAAATATCTACTCTTCTATTATTAAATTTATGGTATCTGTGTTAATATTTCTCTGTCATAGGCACACAAAAATCAAGATGTCTTCCCTTCACAAGGATTAGCACAAGCTGAGTGGGAAAATATGAAAAATCAAGAGGTTTTGTAACTTGTACCTGAATGTTTTCCATCTCTTTGCAGTAATTGTTTACAAAAGATGAGATCTGAAACTAATGTTGTGTGTTTCCAGCAGGGGTATTTCAAGCCGCCAAGATCTCTTAGTCAATTCCATGACTCTTCTTCGAGATTTCTTCAAGAAGCATGTTTTGTAGCAACACCACGTTCATCTCCAATAATAGTTGGAGTTGAAGGCAACAATGAAGGAAGAGGATCTAACAGAGGCTTGAGTATAAGGAGCACAGCTGCTGGAGGGAGCATTAGCCAACCCTCTTCTAGGGCAACCAAACATGATGAATACACCGCACCAAACTTTACCCAACCATGACTTTATTAAATGGTCTTGTGGTTTTTTGTTTTTTGTGTTGGCAACTTCAATGTTCCCATGTGAACTGATATGGTCTTTTGCTGTTGCTGTAAGCTTTTTTTGTAAGTGGTTGAACTTGTTTACTATAGGAAGATGATGGTGGGAAACAATTGATGTAGGTGATGTGAACAAATGAATCCAATTCCTTTTCTTTGCCTTTAGTTATTGATTCAACCATATTATTTTGTCTTTGCCTTTTGCTTTCTATTGTTCATGATAATTTTTTTTTGAATACAATTGTTCATGATAATTAGAATACACACCAGATCTAATTATAAACCTTAAAGGATAAAAATTCAGTACATGTTTTAAAAGGGTAGTTTCGTCATAAAAAATATATTTAATGAACACATGTTAGTCACATGCTGATTTCCGTGAGTTTTGATGGCTGGTGATACAAAAGATGAGTTATAGGTGGTGATTTGAGATAAGTTTAAAAGGACCGTAGTGACTTGATACAAGTTTTAAAATAACAGTAGTGAATCGTAATTACCCCTTAAATATTTTATCACGTCTATCTAAAATGAAATGAACAACTCATCTGTGCATTTTTTAGAAAATAAAGGTTAAATGGTTGGTTGGTTCGATATTTTAGATGTCTTTATCTTTGCATTTATGAGCACAAATTTAAAACCGAAATCGACAAAAAAATGTGAGCAAATCGGTTGAATCCGATTTCCCGCCACAAGCTATATGGCTCTATCGTCAAACCCCTATAAATTCAGGAGAAATGATGGAAGCTGATCAACATACCAAAATCGAAAATAAAAGGTAGTTGGTTTGTGGATTTTAGCTCATTTTCAGGTCTAAAGTTTGCTAATTTTGTGAATTTCCCAAATACAAAAATCTGGGTTTTGGTGGGTTTTAGCGGTGGAGCTGTGAATCTGGCGTTGTAATGGAGTGTGGTGAGCTTAGTAGCAATGCCATGAGGGAAGAAGAGCCAGAGCAGGCTCTCCTATGGGCATCTCTCCAGAGGCTCCCAACTTATGAGCGTTTGAGGAAGGGCATTTTCACCACTTCTCGAGGCGTCTCCGAAATTGATGTCTCTAATTTGGGCTTTGTAGAGAGAGAAAAATTGTTTGGGAGGTTGTTGAATGTAGTGGAAGAAGACAATGAGAGTTTCTTGTTGAAGTTGAAGGAGCGCCTTGACAGGTATGGGCTATGGATGGTTTAAGGAACACATTCTTTCATTTGTTGAATGTTGATTAGTGAATTTGTTTTGTTTTGCTATTAAATGTGATTTAGAGTTGGGATTGATCTTCCTACAATACAAGTAAGATTCCAGAATTTAAACGTTGAAGCACAGGCCCATGTAGGAGGCAGAGCTTTGCCCTCCTTTTTTAACTTCTATGTTGGTATGGTAGAGGTAATTGAAAACTAACTCCAAATTAGGTTTTGTTCTTGTGTGGATTAATGTTATAACACTTTTACTTGCTTGTTTACGAAGGATTTCTTGAACTATCTTCACATACTTCCCAGCAGAAAGAAACCCTTTACTATTCTTAGAGATGTTAGTGGAATCATCAAGCCATCAAGGTCAGGATCACTAAAACAATACTACTGTTTTTGGTGTTCAATTATAGTCACCATGCACATCTTATTCTTATTTGGTTCTTTCCCAATTTGTAGAATGACTTTGCTTTTGGGGCCTCCAAGTTCAGGAAAGACCACCCTCTTGTTGGCTTTAGCTGGAAAACTGGATCCTGGCCTAAAGGTTAAATATTTGTATGATTTTACTTTGCAAAGATCAATATACTAAAGTTGTACATTATCTCTGTATGCAGTTCTCAGGGACTGTTACTTATAACGGGCATGGTATGAATGAGTTTGTACCACAGCGAACCGCTGCTTATATCAGTCAACATGATCTCCATATACCAGAAATGACTGTACGAGAAACCTTGGAGTTCTCTGCAAGATGCCAGGGAGTTGGATCCCGCTATGGTTGGTGAACACTTCTGCAATTTTGGAACTTAATCTGATCATTACCGGCATACTAATAAAACATTCATAACTTGCAGACATGTTAGTAGAGTTGTCCAGAAGAGAGAAAGCATCAAACATTAAGCCTGATCCTGATATTGATATATTCATGAAGGTGAGAATACCAACTTTCCATCAATTTTGTTCCATTTAGAATAGTGTAATTATATAAGACTGATGATTCATTCAAATAAAGATGGCCACATGGGTTTAATGGATGAGTGAATTTCATTCCCCTCTCAACATTAAGTTTCTTAGTTTGGTGTGTCATTTGACGTTCAGGCTTTCGTATTTGAGATATCCAATTGTTTATTCAATGTTCAGCTAAAACATCTAATGTAAAATACAGAATTTCCTAGGATCAATCTACGAAACATCTTATTTAAAGTTGCTGTTATAGTAATGGTTTTGTACTTATAATTGGGTCAGGCAGCATACACCGAAGGCCAGGAGGCAAGTGTGGTTACGGATTATACACTGAAGGTATATTAAGATTGCCTATACTGACTATTCCATCATGGTTGCATCATTTCTCATTCTGCTTAAATCTGTAGGTTCTGGGATTAGAAAATTGTGCAGATACCATGGTAGGGAATGACATGTTAAGGGGTATCTCTGGTGGACAAATGAAGCGCGTCACAACAGGTACAACAAACTCAATTCCTGATGATCTGAACCTCATGATCTGTTTAAGTCATATCTTAGAATGCCTCTATTAATTGAATTTTAGGTGAAATGCTTGTTGGGCCGGCAAAAGGGTTGTTCATGGACGAGATATCTACTGGTTTGGACAGCTCGACGACTTTTCAAATTGTGAAGTCACTCAAACACTACATTCACATTCTCAATGAAACAGCAGTCATATCTCTTCTCCAGCCAGCACCAGAGACGTATGATCTCTTTGATGACATCATTCTTCTCTCTGAAGGCCAGATTGTTTACCAGGGTCCCCGTGAGCATGTACTCGACTTTTTTGAATCCATGGGCTTCAAGTGTCCGGAGAGGAAAGGTGTAGCTGACTTTCTGCAAGAAGTAAGTTCAAAAACAATTTACTGATCATGAATCATGATGAGCCTTGTATGTGGAAGCTGTAGTACTATAAGTATTGAGATGATTGATACATTGTAGGTGACATCTGAAAAAGATCAGGAACAATATTGGTCACATACAGATGGTACTTACCGGTATGTCACAGTCAAGGAATTTGCAGAGGCATTTAAGTCATTCCATGTGGGTCAGAGACTAAGGGAAGAGCTCGCAACTCCATTTGACAAGGCTCAAAGCCACCCAGCTGCTTTGACAACTACAAAGTATGGTGTTGGGAAGAAGGAACTGCTGAAAGTTTGCGCGTCAAGGACGTACTTGCTGATGAAGAGAAACTCATTTGTTTACATATTCAAGATCTTCCAAGTACATATCTAATCAATCCCTGACAGTAATTGATCTTTCAATGCTTTATATATGTTTCTAATGTATATTTGAAATATTCTTTCTTGTCACAGATAACAGTAATGGCATTTGTTACAATGACACTGTTCCTACGGACCAATATGCATAAGAACTCAGTTACTGAAGGAATTGTTTTTGCGGGCTGCCTGTTCTTCGCTGTGACTATGATCTTGTATAATGGAATGGCAGAAATTTCTATGACAATTGCAAAGCTGCCTGTGTTTTACAAACAGAGGGACCTCTTATTCTATCCTTCTTGGGCATATGCTCTTCCCACGTGGATCCTCAATATCCCCCTCGCATTCTTAGAGGTTGCTGTTTGGGTTTTTATGACTTACTATGTCATTGGGTTTGATCCAAATGTTGGAAGGTAAAGAAGTAAACATTCTTTCACATATTTGTTTTATCTCACACAAGTAATAATAATAGACAGTAACTGGTGCACTGCAGGTTCTTGAAGCATTACCTTTTGCTGCTACTTGTGTACCAGATGGCCACTGGATTATATAGACTGGTTGCTGCTGTGGGTAGAAATATGAATGTTGCATATACATTTGGGTGTTTTGTACTGCTCATACTTTTTGCCTTGGGGGGATTTCTCATTGCAAGAGGTATAACTCATATATTTATCATTTAGTATTAGACTTCTCCTTTTGTCTAATAACCATTGATTGATTGATCCAGATGATGTCAAGAAATGGTGGCTATGGGGCTATTGGACGTCTCCAATGATGTATGCCCAGAATGCAATCGTTGTAAATGAGTTCCTTGGACATAGCTGGAGTCATGTAAGACCTTTACTTTATTCTACCTAAACATGCTTTAATAAGAACATAGAATAACATATTGAACTGTTCCAAAGTTAATCGGATTAACTAATTTGTGGGTTTGCTTTTGTGCTTGAAGGTTCTTCCATCTACAACAGAGCCACTTGGAGTTGTGGTAATGAGGTCTCGTGGGTTCTATACACATGCATATTGGTATTGGATTGGTATAGGGGCAATGGTGGGATATACAATGATCTTCAACTTTGGTTTCATTCTGGCTCTCAGCTACCTCAACCGTGGGTATCTTATCCTTGGTCTATACTTGTCAAAAAAATGAGCCTATATATAATAGTTAACTTGTAAATAACATTTGCAGCATACGAGAAGCCCCAAGCATTCATATCAGAAGAATCTGAAAGTAAAGAGGAGCCTAGAAGATTATTGTCTACTCACAGAAGCAACACAGGTATGGGTTGCTGTGATTTCTTCATAACATTTTTCCTTTCAGAAGCCAATGCTGTGTTATTTGACATCATAATCTCTTGGGAGAGAAGCAGGGGTTGAGAACAATAAAAGAGGAATGGTTCTTCCCTTCCAACAACATTCCCTGATTTTTAATCAAGTTACCTACTCTGTTGACATGCCTCAGGTACTTTATAATCTACAAATCAAGCACCATGATCAAATAAACACAGTCTCATGATTGTAAGACCATTTTGTTATCAACAAAACTGCAGGAAATGAGAAGTCAGGGAGTGCTTGAAGATAAGCTGGTGCTTCTGAAGAGTGTGAGTGGTGCTTTCAGGCCAGGAGTTCTTACGGCTCTAATGGGAGTGAGTGGTGCTGGTAAGACCACCCTCATGGATGTTTTGGCTG
>JAYMSU010001493.1:0-10337 GCA_036897765.1 Erodium chrysanthum | reverse complement strand
TATTCTATTGGAGACTGAGTTGAGGGTCTTTAGGGACTGATTTGGTTACTCTCTTAAACGAACTTTTCTCTTAGTGGTAGTTAATTAGTTGAAACCTCCCTCGCATTCAAGTTATTAGGAGTCATAGTCTTCATGATTTCCACAGACAGCTTCGAAGAAACATGAGGTACGAAGGATATAGTTCGGGTGGTCTTCGTCAACCATTCCAGTCTTTGACTTCTGACCAACCTCGGATGGAGGACTGATCTTCCGATATGTACGATAATTAATAGACTAAATTGTATGTAATCACCTACTGAAGTGGTATTATAAATGCATTTTGATTTGAATATTTGTTGTCCACGGTTGTAACCATTTGTTCTTCGTCGTTTTATGATGATTTAGGGTCGCCTATACTATGAGGTGGTCATGACATGATATGCAATGCTAATTATATATTTGGCATGCACGAATAAAAAGGTGTGAATGGATATGAGGTATTAATTTGTTTTAATAAATCTAATCATTAGATAGTTCACACTATTAGTATTGACTCGGGTTCGAGAAGGACACGGTTAGGAGTGGTTGAAACAGGTGATTGGAATATATATGCGCTTAATCCAAATGATTCCGTCCCGTGTTCATAATATATTATGTACATAGCGTGATGTAAATGGTGAGTACAAATATGAAACAACGAAACGACCTTTTCTACTAATAAGGAACCGAATAATAAAAACACGGTATATATATTTGGGAAATTTACACTTAACTACAACTATAAGTTCCGTTTTAACACTTAACTATACTCCCTGATTTTTTCTTCACTTAACTACAGCTAACGTTCCTATTTTTTCACCGTTAGAAAATCTGTTGGTTTTTCCATCCAAAAAATATGAAAAGTCCATAATACCCTTCACTAACAATCAAATTTTCAAAGAATGCCACTCAAATTCAGTCAAACCCCAACCTTGTTAAGTCAAACCCTAAACTAAACATTTTTTATATTATTCTGAAAATTATTAAATTGAATTATTATATAATCTGAATTATTATAAAAATTAATTTCAATTATTATATAATCTGAATATTTTATTTATTTCTGATTTTAATTTATCCAAAAAAAATGTCTGGAGCGTCTTCTCCATGACGTCCGGCCGGAATCCGGCGACCTCCAAGTCCGGTGAGCTTCGAACATCAAACAACAGTGAAATAAGAAAGGAACCCCAACCCCAAACCCTAATCAAACTCAGATCTGTGAAGACCCCAGATCTGTTCTTCGAGCTCGGGAATCGGGGTGAAAATGTGAAGACCCCAGATATGAGTTCGCGAGTCGAGGATGAAGGAGTGTCCAGATCTGCTCGAGCTCGTGGACGAGTTTCGGTTTGTTCAGGCGTCCGCGGCGATTCCGGCGGCGATTCCAGCGGCGACAGCGTTCTCTGGTGCAGATACCGGCCATGCCGAGGCCGCTGTCTCGAGGTCCAGTCGCTCCTCCGGCGAAGGCAAATCAACCCCGGCCATGTCGAGCCTCGGTGCCGCGAGCTCGGATCTGAATCTGGGAAAGGGGAAGATGGTTGAACAGAAGAGGGTTGATGTTACCGGAGAGCTCGATGCATTATAGGGTTGGAGATGGAGCTGGGGCTGGCTGCGGCGGCGCATGGAGAAAAAGAGGGGAAGAGGGAGGGTTGGAGAAGAAGAAACCGACATGCCCAGATCTGTTCTTCTTCCTTTTTTTTAATTTTGTTTTCTTTTTATTTTCTTTTTATTTTTATGAGTGAGGGGTAAAATGGGTATTTCAAAAAAATAAATGACACTTAACTGAAAAAACTAATAGATTTTTTAACGGTGAAAAAAACGGGAACATTAGATGTAGTTAAGTGCAAAAAAAACAGGAAGTGTAGTTAAGTAATATTTATTTAGGACGGTTTACATGTAACCGGATTAATATACTCTATATCATGGTATGTTATTAGAAAGAGTAAAGCGCAGCAGGAGATATTCCTATCAAACCCAATAAAGGAGGAGAAAGAGGGGCGAGAGAGAGAGCGATCAAATCGACCGAAGAGTGAGAATCAATCCCACCCTACAGAGCCGAGGTTCTCAGATTGGCTCAAATTTACTCTCAATTTTGTATTCGCTTCGTATTTATTCAATAATCGTTTATAGGACCCCGAAAATCGCGATCTCGATTTTTTGTTTCCTTCCCTATTTGATGGCTAGGGTTTGTTTGGTCGGTCCGATCGGTGATGGGCTGTCTGTGATTTCAATCTCTAAAGTTATATTTTCTGGGTTTGAACTTTGAACTGCGTTTTAGATGTGTAAAGAACAAGACATAATCTAAACTTCTGCTAATATGGATTTTGATGTAATAATAGAATGGAGATTTAGGTTGATCTGGAATGTGCTCCTGATCATAAATAGCTTTTGTAATGCAAATGGGGTTATGTGTTTTTGATATCATATGCAATGTAATAGAGTTTCAGCATGAGTTCTTGGAAGAGTTGAAGCTTAATCTCTATGGCCAGCACAGTAATGGTCAAATGGGCATAGTTTTGTGATATTGATGTCCAATCAGAGAATATGAATATAATTGTATGATACCGAGTCTGGTCTATATATATGATTTCCATGTTTTTAGTTACATTATTCGTGTTTGTATCATGGGTTTGAGCGTATTTGAACTATTTTATGATTGTTTCTGTGTTCAGATGTCATTGCAAGAATCACTTGATAGGTTCAAAAAGCAGCAAGGTAGATGTCAGGCAACACTTACAAGCATAGCTGCCAAAGCAGGGCAAAGCAGAGCTGCAACAACCCAAAAATATACACCTCCTCCGCCTGCAACTATTACTAAAGCTCCAGCTCCTGCTGTCAAATTCTCCAATGACACAGAGAGGCTTCAGCACATTAATAGCATACGGAAATCTCCTGCTGGGGCTCAGATCAAGCGTGTTATTGACCTGCTACTTGAGGTGTGAATTGAACAGTTCTCTCTTGCTCTCTGCTTATTCATGTGCTCGTCACTAGTGCTGTATTTAGGCAGTACTTCATGATAACCGTTAACTTTCTTTTGTGTTGAGATAGTATATAAAAATATAAGTTATTACTCTCTGAATATGCAGTTTTTTTTTGTTTGAGTACCTATATTTAATACAGTGGTAATTGCAAAAGTGATTGTAGTTTACACTTTTTGCAAGTTGGTAATGTCTTCTAAATACCGTTGCAGATCGGTATTGTGATTTTATTTTTGCACCATCAGTTACACCAGTATAAATCAAAGTCGAAAATACCCCTTAAATTAACAAAATTGAATACATATTTTTTTAAAGTCAAGAAAAGTTATATATTTTAAAAGTTAATTTGAGATTTTTTTTTGTATTTTTTCATCTAAGGGCACAATCGGTATTTTTAAAATTTTGGGGAAGTCACATGCATGTTTTTTTTACCCTTTTCCGTTAAACATAACCGACGGTGTAAAAAAAGATTGTCCACGACACCAACTTGAAATGGATTTTAGATGATGATACCAACTTGCAAAAAGGGTAAACCACACAGTCAATTTTTGCAATTATCCCTTAAATATATGTTAGTATGGTAATCAATGCTGATTCTGCTTGTTAGTATGTAGCCTACGCAATCTCAGTCTTTCTAAGTATTCTGATAACTGTTCAGTGACTTACTTCTCTTTACATGTTTGCAGACTAGACAGTCCTTTACTCTGGAGCAAATAAATGAAGTATGTTATGTTGATATAAAGGCCAATAAAACTGTGTTTGACAGTTTAAGGAACAACCCAAAAGTTTACTATGACGGGAGGCGCTTCTCTTACAAGGTAACTGACTGAGACAAATTGGCATGTGTTAGGCCCATGTAATATTTTGGACAATATAAGAATTTTCCTTTTTGTTCACAGTCCAAGCATGATCTGAAGGACAAACAGCAACTACTTGTGTTGGTAAGAAAATTTCCCGAGGGCATTGCTGTCATCGATCTAAAGGATTCGTACCCTACCATAATGGATGATTTACAGGTACATTTTGTAACTTTGTTTATGTGTTCCTTCTCTGAAGCAGATCCATAAATTGTTTAGGGAAAACTTCAAAAAACACAACCCTGTTGACCTTTCATTTGTGGAAACTCATCCTAAAGGTTGTCGCGTGCCAGAAACACCCACCCACCTTTCATTTGTTTATGTGTTCAAGCTGATGTTAATTTCCTGCGATCTTTCAGGCTCTGAAATCAGCAGGCCAGATATGGCTGCTATCAAACTTCGATTCACAAGAAGACATTGCTTACCCAAACGATCCAAGGGTCCCCATCAAAGTAGATGATGACCTCAAGCAGCTTTTTCGGGGGATCGAATTGCCCCGAGACATGCTTGACATCGAGAAGGATCTGCAGAAGAACGGTATGAAGCCTGCTACCAACACTGCAAAGAGGAGGGCAGCGGCACAGATCCAGGGCATTTCTACAAAATCCAAGTCCAAGAAGAAGAAGCAAGAGATTACCAAGAGGACCAAGCTTACCAATGCTCATCTTCCAGAGCTGTTTCAGCACTTGAAGTAATAGCAAGATCGAGCCTTTCTTAATCCGCCGAGAATTCACACACTATATCGGATGAAACATTTAAAGGGTCATCGTGAATTAGTATACTGTTTTACGATCTGTAACTTATGAAAGGCTTTGACGCTGCCCGGATTATTTGGTTTGCGAATTGGATCATTGTATTGTTGCCTTCGGATTTCTTCTGTATCAAGTAAAGGGTGATTACGGCACATTGCAGTTGAAACAATACATGTATTTGGTGATGTTCACATGTAAAAGATATCATTTTTTTGCTACCTTGTAACAAGACCAACATACTTTAAAAAAAGAAAGAAAAGAGACCAACACACTAAAAGAGTGATACGGATACTCGTACATAACAGGTGAATAAGATATTTATTTTTTTGATTACTTTAAAATAATATTACACTCACATTAACAAACGACAGAAAATCATTGATTGGATTACACGTCATCTTTAATTGAGTGACGCTAAAAAAATATTGAGCTTGCTCTTGTTAATGTGGCGCGAATTTATAACAACCCTTTAAATTTGGGGCCTTTTTCTGATCCATCCATTTGGACGCACTTATCAACCTCTGCACCTAAAGCACGGTCTCTGCACTGGAATTTTGATGAAACCCTAGCTTTTCACATTCGCAGAGAAGCGGAAGGAAAATGCTCGTTCAAGCTCTTAGTCGGAGTCCTTGTCCTTGCTACAGCCTCCGCGACTGTGGCCGGAGAAACCCAGTTTCTCCTCACTGCGTTTCCTTGAATGGTTAGTTTCGGCTCCGATTTTGTTCCGTTTTGTTGGCCGTGAAATGCAGACGATTTGCGATTTTTTCTGCTGAAATTTGAGTGACTGTCGTTCTTGTTCGTTATGATTTCTTAATTTGGGTTTGGTGGTTCTCAGTGGAGAAGAAGAGGTCTCGCCAGGTGGCCTTTCGGAAAATGTTACTCCAGGCTGCGAGGAAATTGGATTTTCCAGGTGATTATGTTTCTCTGAGATTTTATTTTTGGAAACTCTACATTTTGATTTGGTTTTCCCAGTAATTACTATTGTGGTTATTATATTTTCTAGTTTTTGGACTGAATGGGGATATGAAAATGGGGCTTTTGAGGAGCAAGAATCAAGGGAAGGTTTTATCAGTGCCTGAGGAACACAGCTCAAATGTCAACATGGAGAAGAAAAGGTTTGTGCTGAAATTATAATGCATTTTCCAGAATCTACATTTTGCTTTTGAATTGGTATTGCTAAATTCAAATCTGTATACTTGTGAGTACGAAGGTGCAAAGTATGTTTGTAGTAACGATATACTGTGAGTTTTGAATTTTTTATGCATGTTAGAGGTCATATGTGCAATTGGATATGGAGTTCAGTTACATTGATGGGATATATTTATTTTATACAGAAAAGTTGTGGAACACATATGTCTTCTCAAAGCAAAGGAGGACATTTCGGACGAGGAAGAGAAGGATATGCTGGATTATCTTTACACGTGCCAATATCAAATGCCTGGCATTCTTACAATATCATTAGGTGAGCTTCTGCTTCAGGTTGATACATCATTGTCCAGTGAATACAGGTAGCGATAATCGGGTTTGGACTTTTCTGAAAATAAATGTTTGATAAGAGCTTCACAGTGATGATCAACATATACTAAACGAATGTTCTATAACCTGCCTATTGATGGCAGAAAATCAAAATCTTCATGTTTAGAATTCCCATTGATCAGTGTTTTTTCTTGTGCATTTACCTGTGTTTCTATCGTAGGCCGTCTCTCTGATCAAACCGTAGAGAAATATACACATGCTGTCTTTGTACGGTTTCAAAGAAAGGATGATGTTGCAAAGTTTTATGAGAATCCTTACTACTTGGGAGTTCTCAAGGACCATGTAACACCTCACTGCCATGTATGCCTCAACAAGTAAACACCAACACTCAGTTCCTTGAAGTTTCAGTTTCCCTCGGGATGAACATACTGTTGTATTGATAAATCTGTTTTAGGCAACTCATTTGGCATGACCATGGTGTGTTATTTCAGGGGTTTCTGAATGTGGATTATGAAACTGAAGTAGAGGATGATATTCTTCCCATATTCAGGAAAGGAGAGGTTAGAACTGGATGCATCGTACTAATTTTGTTTTATAGATCAGATGAAAATTTGCTGGCTCGAAATTGTCTCGTGGTTATATGCCAAACCTCCAATCTTCTATAAATTAGTGCTAGAGACGCGAAAGCATTTGCTGCTGAGGAGTGAAACAATATATTTAGTCTTTCGCTATGGTCATTATTTGCTGCTGGGTTTTATTTTTCTGAGCAGTGTCTGGTTTAATAATCTCGACTAATTCCTGATTGATATGAATTTCACTTTGGTGATAGGAATTCAACTATGGCTTGGAGTTCATTCTCCTTATTTCATTTGTTGATAATGCGTCTGGTCCATCAGTAGAAGATGCATTTGCTTCTCTGGAAAATTTGACTATGGAGTTTCCATCCTTAATTGCCCAGTCTACTCAAGGTGATTTGGGCTTAATGTCTAGTGCTTTTGTATTCAAGTACTTGCTTGTTAATGTTACGAATTGACAACATATTTTGTTTCAATGGATATGATTTATAAGCACATATAATCACTAACTAGTGTTTTATTTTCAGGTTTGAACTTTAATGACAGCAAAAAGGAATTTACACATGGAGTAGTCATACGATTTCGATCCCGTGAGTCCTGGTTTGCATTCTATAACCATATGAATCTATTATAGCTAGTTGACTGAAACTTTCTGGCATATTTTGCAGTTGATGCCTTTGAAATATTTCTTGGCAGCTCAGAATACAAAAATGTAAGGAACCCGATCTATGATTCGGCATATTTCTTGAGTACAAGGTTTATTTATATGTTCACCAGTTTAAAATGTATAAGAATTTTTCTCCTAGTTTTGCACTCGGGTTAATGATGCAGAATTATCCATATTGTAAGTGGCAAGATTATGGAATATCTTTAAATTTGTAAAAGCAGATATGGACCTCTAAGTTCCAGCCGATCATCAAGAACACACTTTCTGTTCATTTTTCTGTTGATCCTGTGGGCACCGAGCTTATGTAGTCTAGATCCTCCCTTTTGAGTAAGTTGACCTCTTCATAGATAGAGACATGCATTGTCGAGTATATATTGTATTGAATTACAACATTAACTATTTGCAGGTTTCAAAAGAGCATTTTTCACTTGCTGTTCTGCATTTCAAGAACCACCGCCCAGGTATTACCAGAAGTTTGCTTAGTTTCATCTTTTGGCCCGTCGAAGTTTAATAGATCATTTCTCTTACATCTCGCTTAAATGGTTAGGCGGTACACAATTTGTTCACGAAAGTTTGTATCCCTCACCCAAGTTAAAAGTTCGGCACCTTTTTTTCTGTATTTTCTGTCAGGAGCAGGTACACGATTATCATCTGTCTAGTGTCTTCTATACAATTCCTATAGGAAAACAATATATTTTGGATGATTGATGACTCAGAGTTGAATTAATCCCTCAAAGCTCTCAAGGTAATGATACAGAAAATAGTGCATGATAGGAGAATATATGTTCTCTTCTCTCTTCTCCGATTGTTGATTTGGCCTATCCTTCCATTCATACTCATTGTTTGATCTTCCCAATTCATTTCCATACAGAAAACTTTACTTGTGTTAGGGTTTTTAAATCAAATGCATAAATCATTTAGAGGACTATTTTGTGTAATATTCATACCTGAAAAGGGCAACTATGCTTCACAATGTTAAATCATTTAATGGAGTATAAAACTTAGTACAATTTCTTTGGAAAAACTACTATTACATTCTATTTGAACTATACATCTAAGGCTACTCAGTTATGAAGTGGTTTCGTCCCCCCTAGAACTGCTCAATGAGAAACTCCACCAACCGGGTTAGTTTCTCCTCTGCAGTATACCACCAGAACCCAGTATAGAATTCATGAATTCATGTACAGTTGTCTCCTTGGATTCTTCAGTCAGAGTTCCAAGGATGTCATGGCATTACAAGTATACAGGATCTTGCCACCAAAACTAGCCATTCATGTACAAAATGACAGAAATGCCCTTTGAAATTTACCAAATCTGCATTGATATTGTCTTTTTGTTAATCAAGACCTGCCATTGCTTTAACTCTACAGTTACTGATTCTTAGTGATCTTGTGAATCAGGTCTTTTATACAAGTATGTTCTTCCCAAGAGTTGAAGAAAAGAAGTTTGGATTGTTTTATGAATCTAGGCTTTGGTCGTCCACTGTAGAATGTACACAAAACTTCGGTGTTTTATTTGGGAGGTTCTGGTTCTGAACATTGTAATTGTCAAAGGCTGTTCCAGTCCTCATGAACATCTGTTGAGTTCTAATATGAAGAACCATTTTCCTGAACGGCTATGAGGGCTTCACTTGCTCATATGAAAACACATTTTCAATGATCATTTTTTATGTTCGATCAAACCCTTCATTATCTAAGATTATTTTCTATGAAAAAAATACAATGCGTGGAATCAGTAGTCAAAAGTTTTTACTTACACCTAAATTTACATGTTTTCACATAACTAAACCTAAGTTTCAAATTCGTTTTATCTTAGCCTTGTCTAAGAAAATGTCTTTTTGCATCTACTCACATGTTTTTACGTCTAATCAATATGTTTTGGGTAGTCAAAATAGCTATGTGAAATTCTTTGAACCTAGGTAACTGCAAACTGAAGTGTAGTTAAGTGAAAATCGTGTAAACTCAGGTGTCATTAGATGTAATCAACCCTTAAATTAATGACATCCCCTTATATCTCTGATGGTCAAGTTGTAAATTTTCAATCATTCCTCTTCTTATCTTGGTGATTTTTTTAATTCTTCCACAACTCACTTAAAATCTAAAACTAGTAGCTCCAATAGGAAGAAACTCATCTTACTGAATATGAACATTCTATAACCATACAAAACTCACCTAAGGAACAACATGCACTCAAGGAACTTACACTAAAAGAACACACCTATCCGTCAAATTGCAGATTTCTTCGCTTCTTTTTTCTGAAGAACAAAATAATGAAAATTGCAGATTTCATCTCATCTTTATCCAGGGACGCTCGAACTATGATCTGCCATAATTTGATAACATTTAATCACCTCGAAAACACTCAATAATATATGTTTCTTGGATTGCATGTAATGACATTTGCAAGGAACCCATAAGCTTCTTTTTACCTCCTGTACTTTGTTTTCAGCTTGAGCAAGTAACTTGTACTGGCCCTCAAACATGGGTGCTATGTAGACCTACAGTAAGACATATCAGAAGCAGATAGATTAGAACTAATTGCATACTTTAAAGTTCGATAAGAAGAACATTAAGTTAGTCTAGTTGATGCCCCTGTAAGTGCCATAGTATTAATCAAAACACATTACATCCTGTGTGATTATAATCAAGGATGAGCACATATTTCAAAAAAAAAAACCTTGACTGGTTCATGGGTGAAGAAAATAAATTTTCTCAACTTTGGTGTCTATACCTGGAAATTTGGAGCTAAAACCGGGCTCAAGAAGAATTGGCCTTTTGATGCAGACTGGACTCCTTCAAGTTGTTGCAGTTCCTTTATAAGTGAATCCACATCAGCCCACTGTCCAATGTATATCAGGGAGCTACAATTAGTGATACAGATGCATGAAGTAAATATTTGCCCAAGAAATTTTATATTTAAAAAATAATAAGTAAAAACACAAAAAATCCAAAATTTTCACTTTCTTTAATTTTCTTCCTCTTTGAACGTACAAAAATGAAGAAAATTAAAAGAGATGA
>JAYMSU010001492.1:0-10338 GCA_036897765.1 Erodium chrysanthum | reverse complement strand
GTTGTGGAGTCCGCTGCTGCGGTATTTCAGGCCGTTCAAGACGGCATTGTCGGAGGTGGGGTCAAGGAAGTTCACGAATTTTCCAATTCGGGGTCGGAAATAGTTCCGATTAGTGCTGGTGTAGACGGGGAGAGGAAGCGGAAGCGGGGAAGGCCGAGGAAGAATGAGGTCCGGGTGCTTGATAGCGTTCGCAAGAGCAGGGAGGTTGTGGGTTTTAGGGCTGACGCTGTTGAAAGTAAACACGGGGTGGAGGCCAAGGAGATGGCAATTGTGAATAGGAATGGCGTTGCTGTAGACGTGGCTGCCCTGGGAAATTTGGAGGATCCTTTCGGAGAGGAACTGAGGAAGCGGACACAGGGTTTTCAGACGCGGCAGCAGTTCCTGGAGTACCTGGATGGAGTTAAAGGGGAATGGGGCAGTATGAGGAAGAAGAGAAAGGTTGTTGATGCCAGTGACTTTGGTGATGCCTTGCCAATGGGTTGGAAGCTGGTTCTCTGTATGAAGAAGCAAGCTGGGCGCGTCTGGCTGATTTGTAGCAGATACATAAGGTTTCTTCATATCCTTATTTCACTTTCATTGTTTGATAGTTGATTACCCACATTGGTATTGTGAATATATAGCTAAGCCATTGACTTTGACATGCTACATAGTAATATATCTCACATTTTTCTCTGAAAATGCATTTATCCTGTATTTTTGAGCAATTTGTGTATATTTTAGTTTATAAGAACATTCGGTATCAATATTATCAAGAAATCATTGGCTAGTACATCTAAGCTTTATGCAATTTTCAGGTTTCACAGTGACTGGTTACTCACCTTATATTTCCAAGTATTCGATATATTCTTTCAAATAATAGTGATTATTGCATAGGGTAAGTTAGCCATGGACTCCTATTATTACCTTTTGTGATCTTCCTCACATCCCTTTTACCTTTGCTCTTTCCCTAATTTGAAACTGCCGCTTTACGTTTTTCTCCTTTTCCTTTCCCAAACAGAGCCCATTTTTTATGTGTTGCACCTAATCTACTTGTATTCACTGTTCTAAAAATCTGCAAAACTCTCCAAGAACTCCCCAAGGAGGAGTTCTCAATGGATCTTAATCACCGAGTCCGATAAGTGAAAATTGGAACAAAAAATTCGATCAAGCTCACCGAGTTTTGGTCGATCCTGAGTTTTAGAACCTTGGTAAGATTATCTAATAAAAATATTTGATAAATTACAAAATTAGAAGAAAGGATTTAGGAAGTTATGTGATATTTTGTCTTAAATATATATTATGTATTAATATTTTAACAGGAACTGAGTTTTGCCGATATCTCCTTGTTACCTCTCCGATGTATCCTCGGGTAGCCTCGCCGAGTTTTGGCCCATCCCGAGTTTTAGAATACTGCTTGTATTTGATGACTTCCCTACTTCCTTGCCTACTCAGAGTCCTTTCCGTTTACACACTTGCTCTTAGCTTACTTTCATGTGCATTGCATATCCAAAGCATTTTCTCTTGGCTTATTTCTTCTTCATGTGCATTGTATGCAGTACTTTCTTGACAGCCAGAACCGTCTTTATTTATTCATTTCATATCAGCAACCTTAGACTGATATTTTTTTTTCACTGGCCTATTGCTAACTTCACCATCACTGTCCCGTTAATTGACTCACTATTTGTGAGAATCGTACTCATAAAACCTATAAAGCAGGAAACTATAATTTATAATTCTTTCTGTAAATGTAGGTTTCCAAAAGGTTTTAACAGTTAGCTCCTAGGCAGAAGGGCATGACCAAATATTTTTAGTATACCCAATGCCTTCTAGTCAAGAAATACATGTACTATAAATATTAGGAACTTACTAGGGGTTCATATATCAAGTACTTTTTCCATTCTCTCCGGTAATTCTACCTCAGAGCCTTGTGTTTTCTGAGTTTAACACTAAAAATGTTCATTTCCTTCACATTTCACTATTGAAATTCATATGGTAAGTTTGAGGTCATATTCTGAGAGTATGTACCAAGTATAGAAACAGAAGTGCGTTCTAATTGAAAAGTTTAAAGACCGCCACAGCAGCAGCCACATGGTGCAGTGCCTACAAAATAAAATAAAAATCTTAGTTCTTAGAAGTTACAACTCTTTGTCCAAAATACAGTCTTCATTCCTGAATAAGCTTCTCCACCTTGTAGGTGATGATGTGACAAAATTGTTGGTTTGGCGATCCTTCCTTGATGATGTAACGACCCTTACATTTTCTTGGTTGGCGATCCTTCCCAGGAGTAGTATGCCAGATAGGATGGGGTGCAAATCACAATTCATTTTAGTCCAAGGGCTAACTTGATAAAACATAAGGTTAGGGGCATACTTTGAAAAACCTACAATCCAGAGAACAAGAATATTAATCAAATAAATGATTATTGAATTGTCCCAGTTAATCGACTAGAACAGTTCAATACAATATGACAAATAAGATCACAAGGAAAACATTGTTGATACTTTAAAGCTAGCTGTTTTGTGTTTGCAAAGTATGTACTGTACCACATAAAGTCGGCCTGGATTAATCAATTAAGAACTTGATTCATTCTTGCCTGTAAATTTTGTGGGATATGCAACAATAAAAGCATTGTAACGTCTGTAAGTTACTATTAGTAGATAGCGTCATCATGATCTGCTTTTGCAATCCAATATATCATTTGATCTGAACCAGAAGTTCCTTCACATAACCTGATTTTATTAGTTTTTGACAATTTGGGTATGAGATTTTGATTGCGAAGACTTATAGCTCTGCGGAACCTTGTCAATCTCTTTCATGCGTTTGGCACTCTGTTTTAACTTATTGTTTGTATAGTATAGTTTGTCAGTCTTAGTGTTAGATTCACGATATCAATATTAGTTCCTTCTAATTCTAAATGTAACGGCCCTTATATTTTCATATTCTGCTTTTGAGTTTCTGAATTAAGCCTCTTTTATTGTTTTCACAACTCTGTGAAGCAAAATATAGTCTAAAAGCTGCAAGTAGAAATCAGTAGTTCCACACTAATCATTCTCATGAATTTTCTTAGTGCTTATCAAATACTAAACATAATGTTGCCAGTTCAATATTACATGAAGTGTGGAACACTATTGCCTGGTTATTCCCACTAAGAGTTGTTCCCCAGTAGATTTTACAGTAGTTATTCCATGACTTTTTTAGGGATTTCTATTTTTTGTTTCCTGTGTTACTTTTCACATGATGACATGACTACAGAGGTGCATGTATACTGTTATAGATTGTATATCTTACTGATGGACCTCTTTTTCACTCTCTCAGTTGTGTGCTTCATTCATTATTATATCTGATTTGTTTTGTCCAGCCCTTACGGGCAGCAGTTCGCATCATGCAAGGAAGTTTCTTTGCATTTGCTCTCCATTTTTGGATTCCAAGGTGTTGCCCAAAGAAATCCGGCTAGTAATACTGATGGAAGTGTTGACCTAGTCTGCAAAGTGAGTTCTGGAAATGTAAGTTACTGCTAAATATTTGTGTTCCCATTTAAACTTGTTCATGTTTCTTACAGGATACATTACAGGCTGCAGATCTTACCCCTAGTGGTGATAAGACGAATGGAGGTGACCTTGTTTTCTGTTCACCATTACCTGTTCCTTCCACCAACCATGTAAGGCAGGACATCCTACCAATGGTAACCGGAGGCTCTGATAGAGTGCAAAATGGGGAGGTTTTAAATTGCCATAAATGCTCTATGATTTACACTGAGGAAGATGATCTATTGCACCACTTGTTAACATCTCATAAGGGGTCTGCAAAAAGATGCAAAGGTAGTACATCCATCAACGATGAGGTGATACTTAAAGATGGAAAATATGAATGTCAGTTCTGCCATAAACTCTTTGATGAAAAGCATCGTTACAATGGACATCTTGGGGTCCATATAAAGAGTTATGTTAAGAGAGTTGAAGGTTCAGTGGGAGCTGGAACAGCGCAAAAGATGGTTCAGCCTGGACCAACTGGAGTACCTCCTGATGTCTTAAAGATACAAGAACAAACTGGAACCAATGAACATTCAGCAGCAGGAACTTCTAGTGCCAGGGTTAATCCTCATATCGAAAAGGCAGATGCTACTAATGGAACTTATACTCATACTCATACTCCTGAACAAAACTTGATGTGTGAAGTTGAACTCACTACAAAACCGGACAGAACATTAGCAGTTGGATCTTGTCATGAGCAAGATGGCATTTGTGAGATAACTGATCGTACATTGGGCAAGGGGGGTGATTCTTCTGATGTTATTAGTGCAAAGTCCAGTGTTTGTTTGGCTGTTCAAATGGATAGAATGCCTAATCATATTAATTACTCTTCTGGTGGCACAGATGCTCGGGATCACAGTACACTTGAAATCAGGAAGTGTTTGATACAGGAAGGCTCTGAAAATGGTTCAATTTCCTTGTCTGAAAATGAGAGAAATGCTGTGAAAAATGCAAATGGTAGTTGCGTTAGCTCAACAGAGGGGCATGAGGTGGCTAAATATAGTGGAAGTGGTTTGGTTTGTCCGGCTGTCAAGGGAAACATATGTGACAATAAAAATACTGACGATAGGCCTTTTACTAGCACAACAGAACACATGGATGTGGATAGTAAGGATAAAGTTGGGAATGAGAAAATAATTTCTAGTTCTGGCAATAATTGTACAGGGCCAGAACGTGTAATCAGCAACCAGCAAATAAGTTATGGAGGGTGTTCACCTTTTCCATTTGGGAATGATCGCAGATTTGATTTCTTAAATGTTGCTGATGGCAAGTCAACTCCAACCTTGGTAGAACCTGTGCAGGAAAAAGGTTCTTCAAGTGGTTTATTGACTTCATCTGTAGTGAAGCAATCATTTGTCCTCAACAATAACAATGCCTTCAGGGGATCCACCAGCATATTTGATGAACCCAAATTTAATAAAATTGACAGCTCTTGGAATAAAGAACTGTCTATTGGGATGGCCCCAAATCAAACTACACCAGATGATGGTTCCATAACCAGCAGTCAGCTGGGGAGAAATTTGGGTAACTGTTTGGTTCCTTGTTGGGATGAGCCAACGTGTAAAGTTAGAAATAACACAAATCCCAATTGCAGCACACAGGAGTCATTGAATGAAAAGAGGATTGCAACTTACTTATATCCTCCATCTGGTAATGATCCAACCGCTGGTTTTCATGATGGAATGTATAAACTTCCTGATGGTACCATGGATAAGCTCAAATCGGCAGATGCTAGAAACAACTGTGAGTCCATTTCATTTGGCCGCAATGATACCAAACAAGGTGCAAATGCGACTACTGGCATTGACCAGGGAGGTAGTTCTAGAGTTACTTTCCTGTCTCCATCTTCGAGTGAGCAAGCATTTACCTTTAATAACTACGGGATCAGTAATAACAACACACCAGAGCATCCAAAACAGGATAGAGGTTATGGAGGTGGTTCAATCTGCCCATCTGGTATTCAGCAGTTAAGTGTTGAGGATAATGTGAAAAGGTTCCCTTCTAAAACTTTTGAAGAGCTCAAGCATGAGAATGCCAGAAGCTACTGGAATAGTGGGATGCATGTTGCTTTAGATGGTTGTCATGCTGCATCAAATAGAAATGCTTTTACAAGCACTCTGTTTGATGATCAAGCATTTTCTCTGGGAAATAAGGCTACAAGGATTGGCAGTAATACAGTTGAAGAATGCAAGCAGAAAAGAGGACCTGAAAATAGTTTTCTTTGTCTCTCTGGTGGTGATCAAAATACTTTGAACCCTATGTATGCTGGTATGGTGCAGGGATCAAATAGATTTCAAGATGTGGAAAGAATGAGGCATAACAACCCTATGGTTGGTTTTGGGAATCATGCCCAACCAAATGAGGATGTAATGACTGAGCTTATGTGGAGAACCAATGGAGAAAATGCCCTGCAGAATGGTTTAGCTGGTACATCATCTCCAATGGTGCAATCTTCTGGCAGTTTTCCCATCTACAATATGATGTCAGATAAGGTATAATGAGGAGTTTTGTGTTTACTGCAAGAGTAATACTTAATTCATGATATCACTTTTTTTCGCCTCGAACACAGAAGGTTTAGCCTCATTGCTCTGCAGCCAAATCTTGTGACGGGAATTATGTTTATCTTTCTCATTACCATTTTTGCAAGATGTGGTCTCTGTGAAATCTTTTTTACTGCTGAACTTAATACATGATCTATTTTGTTTTAGTTCATTTTCTTGTACAAATAATATTCACTCATCAGCTTGTTGTTGATGGGGCAGGGTGGAAGTGAACTCTTCAATGTTAATGAAAAGTACGGCAGCGTGTCAGGGTTTCAAGGGTTCAGATCAGATGGCACGGGGCATTTGGAATACAGTTTCATGAGTGGACAGGAGGGTTCCAATTCAGGGAACAAGGTGTTGCCGTCCTACGGTGCAGCAGATATTAGTCAAGGATATGATTCTTCTGTTTGGTATCAAAAGGAGGCTTTGCCTTTGCGGCCCAAGGTAGCTGAAAGACACCAGGTCACTTCCTTGTGTGTGTGGTGCAGGAATGAGTTTCATCACATGGCAGTTGACTCTGGAACTCAAATGAGTTCTATGGGATCCATGTGTCCTTCCTGCAAGGCCAAGTTCTCAGGACAGCTCAGTTTATTTTAGAATGACACGGGTTTGTGTGGGGATTATATTCTCAGGCACCTGATTCTTGATTAGGTTGAAGGTCGCAGATCCAAAGGTAAAATCTAAATCTGGACAAGTATTTTTAGCTGAAAATGCTGTTGACTTGCTCATTATTGTCCAACACATACCTTGCTTCTGCCCCGAGGGGCATGATGAAGACTCGTTTATTTTTCAAAGCTAACAACTTGGTGTTTACTTGTTGGATGTTTTCACATGGTCATATCAGTATTCTTTTCTTCCTTATATTTCTTTACGTAGTAATGACTGTTGTTTCACATATATAGTCTTTCGTCAAAAATTCAAGTGATATAAATGGAGCTTCTGCCAATACTTGGATGATAGTATTTGTGTGGGATGATGAAGTACTACAATATGATACCATTGAATGCTAAGTTTACTAAATAATAATTTCTTTGTTCAAAAGTAAATATTTAGTTGATTATTTGAAAAAGAACATTTATATTTACTTTTCATTTGTGATGGGTTAATTATGGTTTGATCCCTTCAACTATATTATGATTTTATATAATTTTCCCGATGTTTGAAATGTAACATCTTACCTATTGAACTTTTGATTTGTTGTATTGTTAACAATTTCGGTAGAAAATCTGTTAGTTTATTATTTATTTTTTCGAAATGACTTAACAAAAATCATGTGATGGCCTATGTAACCATCAAAGTATTGAGTTCATAAATCATATTTCGATAAGATTTTGCAGTTAGTGTGTGGATGAAGGATGATTAGCATTGGAAAACGAACTAAAGTAACCAAGAGGGTTTCCAATATTACTAGATGTGATGTGATACCACGTAACATAGGTCACCACATGTTAACTCTGTACAAGTGGATTATTCGAGGATATTATGTTTTTCTGAAGTAAATGACGCTTCAGTGTAGGCAAAGTTAGAGATGGATCACATATACACCACATGTATCAACCTAAGGGAAATTCAATTGATTCAATTTAGAATAGTTGTTCTGTGTATCTATTTGTCTAATCATAAACCCTTAACATATATGAAACAAAAATAATAGACAATGGGATAACAAATATATCTCGTGTTTCGATTTACGGAACCTGACGCCTCGTGATCTAACATGAAAAAGGAAGCACAAATGTGTTGGTCGTCAAGTAGTAAAATCAGTATATAAGTACCAGATACCGTATCTAAGGACAGTGAAGCAATCACTCGTTATCTAAGACGTTATTTTTTTTTTTATCTAGGACGTTATTTAAGTTATTTCGATCAATTTGTGGTTGTAAAGTTGTAGAGCTGAAAACAAGTAGACAATTGATCAAGTAAACAGAGTTTAGAATCAAGGTAAAAAGCAATCCAGGGCAGTTGCGGGTTCATACAGACATATTTATGGCATTGAGTATCTAATTAACTTAGTATTGATCATTTAACGAACAATGAGGTTTCTCTTAAACTAGCTCTAAACATCTATCATCGATTAGAACCCCAATGTAATCTAACCACCTAACAACATTAAGTTTCATGAAACCTTCTAGCTTTCGGTTTTGTAGGTCTATGGCTATTGCTCTTCCACCCCACTATTTCTAGCTTGAATGTAGACCTGATTAGTAACTACCCTTAATCAACCTAACACTCTCATCTTTCGATTGTTGAACATTAGATTAGAACATTTACCAAGGCAATTAAAGAGGTAAAACATTAAATACAAGTAATTACAATTTCCTAGTATTGATCAATCCTACAAAGTTAACTAGTATTCAGTGCATGGAAAAAAAAAATGCATGCTCACCCATTGCCATATATTATAAGAATTTAGCTACTCATAGTAAAAGAAGTAGAAAACATTGGAGAAGACAACAAAGCAATTAATTAATTGACAAACAGTACGATACAATTTATCAATTGACGATACTACATAGTTATGCATTCTTCTCTTTCACCTTGTCATTCAATTCCTTTCTCTAAGATCTAGGATATTCGGATTCTGCCATAAAAGATCATCTCTCTCTAAAATTTTAACTTAAGTTCGTATTTATAGACTTAGACTCATAGGTTACCAATAGGAAATATAAAAGTTTACAAGACGAGTCACAGTTGTGACTGGCCCTGGAACGCGGCATGGGTTGCCTCACGGTCGTGACTCACTAGGTATTGCAACAGTGCTTGTCTTATCAATTCTTGGCGATCTACTACAAGATGACTCACAGCTTTGACTAGCCCCGTCAAGGGTTTGGGTCGGTCGTAACTTGTCGGTATCATATCAATGTAGATTTGTCAATTATGGTGGCTTTCACGGCAGTGGATGGTCATGAGGAGCGTCATGGGGCTAGTCACGACATGGCTTGCCTAATGATGAATCAATAAGCTCATTTTGCTCCAAAATCGCCCTTTTTCGCTCCGAATACCTAGAAAATACTATAACACGGAGTGCACGTGAAAGTATTCCTCGATACATCTCTTCCCTTCCTAAATAACGATGTACAATTCACAATGAGTGCTACATCATTAGTTGACGCATAACAGAAACAATTGCAAGCTCCCGCTATAAGTATCATCTAGACGAAAAATATTTAGTGACCTCAAGAAAAGTGGCAAGTTAGGTTTTCTTGGGAGAGAATAGTTTAATGGAAAATAAAGTTAGTAGGGTTATTTATAGGTATAATCCCCGCATCGAGAACCGTCGGTTTGTGCCAAAGAAGAAGATTATGTTCATACAAGATATGATTTAGGGATAACTGAGTCTGATTCTTTTTTACAATTTATGATGGTTCTCGATCTAGCGGTCACTCGGCCAGATCGTGTGAGGTTAGCTGCCACATGCTAAGTATTTATGGGTTGATGGCTCAAATTTCTAGGGTTTACCTGATGCATCTCGATGGTATTCGTTGTTGTGATTAATTAGAGTATGTGATCCATCATTAAGCTTGATTCGGCTATCTATATATCCCATTCTCTCTCCTAAAAATCCGAACAAGCACCGTAGAATGGATCATGGTCATCATTATTGTCCCATTTAACTCTATTTCCTACCTTCATCGTATGAAACACATGTTCTTATTTCCTAACTTTGAAGGCTACATCGTTAGTTGATGTAGAACAACAATCTCTCATATGTCTCTCCCCAAACAACTTTCCATATGTAAGCGTGTTTTAAGGGAATAAATATGAGGGATCACATCTTGGGGAAGATATAGCCTCGGAGATAAAACAATGCCTCATGCATTATCGCAGATGCCTTCTAAAAAATCTTCACAACATGTGACTATGTACCACACACCAATACTTATCGGTCATCCAATCTTTGCAAAAAAAAAAAAGGAAAAAGAAAATAGCTTCGAGAGTTGTATAGATATTCAAAAGTCCTGTATTGAACGAATAAACGATGTTTTATACATTTAGAGATTGAAGATAGAAATACAACACATTTACTGTCTTGATGTTCAAAGAAAACAAATGCATGCTTCTAATTCGGGGTTTGCTTGTTGTTCTAATAAAATACAATACACGAGGTAGAAAGGATCCCAATCAACCAAAGTGTGCTAGCCTAGAGAATTGGTTGATTCCAATCAACCAGAGAATTTGACGAGTTGCTAGTGAGGTGAGTATGTTGGTAGGGCGAGTCTGCTGGCCTAGAGAATTTGACGAACTCACCCCACCAACAATCAACCAAAGAGAACAAGCAATATGCT
>JAYMSU010001491.1:0-10341 GCA_036897765.1 Erodium chrysanthum | reverse complement strand
AAACAATTAATTTTCAGTGACGACAGACATACAAACCATAAGAAAACAAGCCATGTTATCAATCAGCTAGATGTTACTGGGCAACACAGAAATGGAAATTACCATTCATCTCCAGAAAAGTTGCTAAATTAGAACGGCGGTGCAAGGCAATCTTAGAGACAGCACGCATCTGAGATGTAAACTCCTCAATAATCCATCCTCTTGTTGTGCCACCAACTCCTAGCCTTGAAGATAGAGCAGATGTAGATTTCACCACCCCAAGAAGGCGCATTGTGTCCTTAACCTAATTTTTTTTATCATAAAACGTCATTAGAAGATGATGTAAGATCTGTATTTGCACGTGAAAATAATTATGCATTCCCACACAAGAACGAAAAAAATTAACAGGGAAGAACAGAAATAGAATTGGATAATTACCTGGTAATATATTTCCCTCTTGGGAAACACAGCCTGTAGGACATGGCAAGCAGCAGCCTGCAACAATGGTTCCCTGTCGGTTTCAAATACTGTTTCTATCAACTGCTTGCATTTGAGTTTGGTCAACTCCGCTTTTACTTCCTCAGGTTTTGAGCATGCTTGTGGCCTACATAATGAATAAAACCTTGATAGAAGCTTAAGTCCATCAGCTACCACTTGCTCCTGAATAGAAGCTGACTGCATTGATCGACACTTCTTTCCGGATCCCGAACGCAAAGAATTGCAACCAAGGGCACGAGCCTCCATGTCCAAAACTTGATCCATTTTCTCTTTCCAACCAAACTCATCTTTAGCTCTACCATATACTTCAAGTGCGTCTATTCTAGGTAATGCAGAGCCATTGAATGTTGGACCAATGGATAAAGTAAATTCTTCATCAGCAAGAAGTGATTCAGCAATTGTAAAGGGGACATCATACCAAGAACGCATGCCCTCATCTAATTTAATCACTCTCTGGAATATAGTAATATCTGAAGGTATATGGTTTGCTGATGTATTCCCAACGTGAATGCGAAGACCAACCATGACTATATCAGGGTTTGAATTTGAGATGGTTATCTGAGGGGAAAAAGAATAAAATGTTAGAACAATCATAAAACAGAGCATGATAACACCAGGATTTGAATTTTGGACAATTATGAAAGGGAAAAAAGGGAATGAAATATTATAGCTGAGCAACTGTTGAGATCAGCAACACTAAATTGCAAGAAGCGCCATCAGGGCAACTTGAAGTGCCAAATGAAAGATAGGAACTTGTGCCAAAGCAGAAACAATTACAATTAGAAATATAGCACAGCATCTGAGAGATGTGTATGACTCAGAAATACTACCCCATATGACAGATTGGAATTTGTAACTCTTTTTTTTGCAGTAATTATTTAGATTCCCTATTCTAAGGCTTGATAATACATGCAATGGTTTAGTCAACTGACCACCCAGAAAATCTAAACTTGGCCTATAATGATCCACAGAAATACATACTACCTGTTCACTTTTACAAATAAAACTTCCTCACAGTTTTAAGAAAAGTTCTTCAATTACCACATAAATCACCCCCACAGATGGTATCAATCATCAACCTTTTTTAAATGGTTTTGGCAACTGTTGAATTAAGATTAATTACACTGTTGTATCATTAGCACAGACTGACTATGAACCACAGAACCTATTTCAAAGCAAACAATCTGAGTTTTTATGTAAAGGATGTTAATAGAAACAATGTGACTAAAAAATAAAAATAGAGCATTAGCCATGACAAAGAAAAAGAAGCAATTTCAGTGCAATCAACCAAAAAGTTGTAGACTAATAATAACATCAGGTATGTTATATCAACAACTACAGAAATTATACCTTAAATCCTGCAGGGCTAGGGCTTTCCAGAAATCCATCCTCAGATACCAAGCTCTGCTTGGCTCCTTCAGAATCACCATTTCTGATGGCATCACCACTCAGCTTTACATCAGCAGTAATGCAGACTGTCTTTTCAAAAAAATCAAGGGCAAATTCTGGATTGGTTCCTGCATAAGCCTTGTTATTTAGGATTCCAGATCCCAACTTTTTAACTTTCTCCAATGTTGCATTTGCACTTGCATCAACTCCCACTGGAACATGAGAATATATTTGAAGGCTGCCATCGTCATGCAAAACAAGACAGTGGATTTTGTCTTTCGATAGAGGCTTGTAAGCAGTTATTCCAACTAATGGTGAGGTTGAACCCACAGCATGTCGCATGTTCTGTGCAAACAACTCATGATCCCCCGCTGACACAGCAAGTGCTGCATTTGATTTCAGACTTGAGAAACAAACAAATAGCCCACTGCCAACCTGCAATTCTTTCCAACGGTGTAGTCCAGCTGGGCGTAACTTCCCCTCTTGTTCCTCATACACAGAAGACATTTCAACTAGTGTTGTTGCATCATGATTGAGCCGACCTATTATAGTACTGCCGTCTTGATAAGATAGGAAAAGTAACTTGTACACTGATGAGAAGTACAAAGATGAGCCCTTCGCATGACCCTCCCTATCATGGATGGAGATCATTTCCTTCAAAGGTGTGGCCCCAACGTTAGTCTCTGCTGACAATTCTAATCTGAATAACTTTCCATGTTCTGAAAAAACAATAAGAAACATCCTTCCATGGGAAACCACTGAAATTGTAGCATCAACTATCATCTCACCGGGTAGTGTAAAATAGTGCATGGGGCTGATGTTATCCTGAGACAGATCATATATTTTGACAAACCTGTTTGTAACCACCATCAGTTGAACCTGAGAACCCGGAACCCAATCTACCCGTCTAATATATGCACCTTGTAGAGCAAGTTCAATGGCAAAACGATCAGTCACCTCACCCCGAGGATTCAAAGTAAGAACTTGACAATCTTCATAGCCTGCTACAGCAAGATAGTTCTCGACTACTGAGTTGAAAGCAAGATGTACAATTTCAAAGCGAACAACGTTTTTTGAGAGAGGCTTAACATTGGTCTTGTCTGCTGTCACAGGTGCAACTGTGGCTTGTCCAATCAACTGCCCAATATCAAAAATAGCTACTTTGTCACCTTCTCCAACAGCAAGTCGACCACGAATACTGACACTGAGCAAGGATTTGACGAGAGAACCACTAGCTAAGTGTGATTTGAGCTCCTTGGCATTAGAATAATCAGTCTTTATCTTTAAGTCTAGTGATCCGCTTTTGTATGCCTTCTTCAGTTGCAAGAGATCAACACCATAAGAAATCACCTTATCCTTGCCCAGAATAATTTTCTTTTCTTTTGAAAGGTTTGAATCTCTTCTGCTGGTTATAGAAGGCAACAATGACGAGCAAAGTTCCAATACATGACCCTCCACATCAAGTTCTTCAAGCAATAATGGCATCATGTCTTGAAGCTTTTTTGGAATAGATAGCCTAAGTGAGTTATCAATATCTGCAGTCATATCTTCATCCATATCGGAGTCACTATCTGGCAGCTGATCTCCTTCCTCTGAGAAAGATAAAAAAGGTTGAAGATTACCAGCTGGACGAACAGGTGCATTGTTAGATCCAGTAAATTTCCGAGGTTTCAAGCACTGGCAGTTGCTACCTCTAACCCCACCAGCACCACAGTCGCAAAAGAACCTACTTGAGCGAGAATAAACGACACGATGACCCCGATGACAAACTTTAGCACATACAGAGCAACATCCTTTAGATACAGTCAGATCACAAGTATAACAAAAATACCAGTGTTGCTCCATGAAGTTGCTGCCACTGGATGTAAAAGTGCAGACTTTAGAAGCAAGCGTCCTTTCGCTGTTACCATCTTCTTCCTCATCCTTATCTATGCTAGCAGCCTCCCCATCAGATGTCCCATCATCCTCATCTTCATCTACTGAAGTTGCATCACATTCAAGAGGTGTGGACCCTCCTTGATTAGGAGAAAGAACCAGTGTGTCAGGATTCTTCCTTACTCCGGCCGGCCTTGAAGCCATATGGCCTACACCAACAGTGATGCTTGACAGCGACTTCCCAAGAGACTTTTCTATGACATTTTTACTAGACCCACAATCACCCAGCACTGTCCCAAGAAGAAACTTCAACACTGGAAGCAAGCATTCATCACCTGACAACTTCTCCATAAGCATCACAATACTCTTCAAAAGCGATTTCATGGAAGTTTCACCTCTTGAAAGTTGAACAACAAAATGGAAATAGGACTTGGCAATATGAATATCAGATAGCAAAAATGCAGTACCAAGCAATTCAAGTGCAGCCTCAAATAAATGGCTATGCAGCTCTTTCGATTCTGGTTCTGAAGGTGATGATACGAGACACAAGATGAAATTCATGGTTGATTCTCTAAGAGTAACAGAACTTCCAGCTGCACAAGTGCTTGTGCCTGAAGTATCCCTTACATTGCCTAACAATCGCTTCTCCAACCACTTGGACAGACTAAGCATATCCATACCAAGAAATTTCTTCTGTATTTTCCGTTTGAGACCAGGACAAAGATCTCCTGATAAGAGATCAGTGAAAAAGTTAAGAACTTTCAGATTAACTGATTCAGAGTAACAATTATCCAGGGAATCAACCATAACCAACAAATCACCGCGCTGCAGTCCATAAACCTCTTTCACCTGTTCTGACCCATCTTCCACACCAAGGTAAAATTTAAAAACACCAGATGCCAAAGCATCTCGCCTGAGGCAATCCATGGTATCAATAGCCTTGGTAATTATCCAGTCATGAATATTGTTGTCACTGAATTCTCGGGCATTGATGTCTTTCAAATATCCTTCCATGCACTTCATCACAAATAGATTGGTAAAATCTGAACCCTCCAAGCCAGCACTCAAGCTACTATATACAGCTGCACATTTCCCATGAAGGCTTTCGAAGACCCTATCGAACTTGATAGTCATCACTGACTCGAGAATCTGACGGAGTACATCCGTCTCCAGGCAAGTATTTCCTCCTCTCATATCTTTAACTCTGAGCAACCCATCTAAGGTAGAAACAATCCCTCTTATGCTTAGAATACTAGAAAGAAGGGTTCCGCTATGAGTTTGGAGATGTGACGGCACACCATGCAACATACATTCCCAGGAGACCTTAGACAGAATTCCAGAAGCTCGTTTATCAACAATTGTATCTACCCTGGATAAGAGGTCAAGAACTGACTCTAACTGAGAAGAATTAGTCCCACTCTTCTCGAGAAGTTCATCTTGCAGAGATTTCTCAAATCCTGAATGTTTAAGAAGCAAGAGAGGTGAAAACCTATCAGCATTTAACTGTCTATTCTGAAGCACAGAAATATAAGCTTCCTGGTAATCCTTTAAATATCTCTTCAGAACTGATGACAGCATCCTCAACAACAATGCAACTTCACCAGCATCAATTATACTGGAAACTACGCCTTCAGCAAAACTGATATACTCCTTGTCCTTGGATGTACATTCCTTCCAAAAGGGCAGTACTCCAGGGACTGTGTGCTTCAGAGAGTATCCCCATATGCCAGTATTAATCAATGTGAGGACTAGAGACAGCCACAGCCCATTTCTCAAGCAATCCCAATTCAACATCTCAATGTTGTTCTGAAGTAGCACAGAATCCAAGTGCCTAAGCACATCGAGCATAACATCTACATAACTATTGCCAATAATAGCACAGTTCCTCAGAAGTGAATGGCTGAAGTGAAAAAAATGGGACATACTTGATAAGTCCAAGGTCTGTGTGCCACTCAATAGCTGACTCAGATGGTTTCTATCAGGACCTATTGTAGGTATATCCCAACAGAGTAAAAACAAGTACCGTTCAACAATAAGGTCTTCTACCACCTCAGCTTTCTTACCATTCCAAGACTCCAAAATCCCCGAGAAAACTGCATATATGTCATCCCAACTTAAGTTTAAGCATTCAATAGCTAGACCATCTCTACAAAGTGAAGCAGGAAGGGCTGCAACATCAATGAGCTGATTAATCAATCCATTCATGATCGGTTCTTCTTCAATCAACGAACCCAATAGACTGTTAATTGCAGTTGATGCCCAAGATGATAAATGATCGTTAACATTATTAGGCAGGTGTGATCCAGAAAGAGAGTTTTCCCTCAGCTTGGACCGCAAAGCAAGAAGCAAAGATGGGGGACAAGCCACAGGATAAAATATCATATGACGAAGCACCAAAACCAACCTTGAAACTAGTAAAGCCCAGCAGGACAACTGTGTGCTGCTAAAATTAGCAGTTGGAGCCTCAACAGCTCTAAGGGAAGAGAATATGAGGTTAGCCAGGGTTACCTTCTCTTTATCAGAAGATAAATGGAATGCCATTAGGAGAATCTCAATGTGGAACACATAAGGAAGAGTCCCAAGAATTCCCTTGAGGCTACAACATTTTGAACTAACTGTGTTGGCCTTCTCAACAATGAAACCCACAAAAACCTTGTATATTTTGTTTCTTAGTTGGCTACCAGCAGGACCAACCTTACAGAAAAGCATGTGAGCTAGCAATGTCAGGGTCTGATCATTGTAAGCAAAGCTATCCTCCTCGGCATTCAAAATTTGATCAACGAGGTACTCTTCCAGTGAACCAGAGAATGCATGGCATGTGAGAAGATTGCGCAACAGTTCAAAACTTAGTTCATGGATATGCTCAATCTTCTTTGGTTCATGAGAAGATTCACAGCCATCAGAAGTTCTGTCTTCAGAACAACAGCCTTGAGAGTTAAGTACTGAAAGCAAAATATCAATGTGGTTTTCATTAAGCTTTTTGCAACCATCCTCGAATACAGAAGGATGCCGTTCAAGAGAGAAAATGCATAATTTGAGAAAACTCAGCAATTCCGTAGCAGCTTGAATTGGCATATTGCAGTGGCTGGAGTTAGAAGTCACAGCAACAGGTTGCTGATCATCTGCAGATCCCACCGACCGACCTTCAGAGAAAAGGTCTCCAAAAAGAGCTTCATCTTCATGGCAAACTGTTTCCAGTTCTGAATTGCAGCTAGCTTTTGTACAGTTAGAATATGAGCGTTCCACTTTAGGCCGTAATTTTACCCCTTCAGAATGAAGAAAGAAGACGAGGTGCATAAGATTATCCACCCACTGACTTGATGAAGGAAATATCATGTTTAACAATTCATCGATCGTGTATCTCTTGAGCAAAGGAACCTTTTCAAGATGAACATGGCATGAGGGCGAATCAATAGGTACATCAGCATGAATGCCAACATATTCTGTGCTGAATTCCCTCCAGTTGATGGCCTGATATGATTGGCTCTTGAGATCGTGAATTAGTTTCAACATATAAACCACACACCGAGGGAAGTAGGCTAGTGGAGGCTTTAGGGCAGTGGCACTTTTGCTGTATCTCCATATAGAAGAATCCAAATTGCT
This sequence comes from Erodium chrysanthum, assembly GCA_036897765.1. NCBI lineage: Eukaryota > Viridiplantae > Streptophyta > Magnoliopsida > Geraniales > Geraniaceae > Erodium > Erodium chrysanthum. Next base: position 2,997 of record JAYMSU010001491.1, on the reverse strand, counting down.
CAATATTGAAGCAATGATACACACTTTGACATTCTGAAAAACGCAACTGTTACAGAAGATAACTTGTACAAGATGAAGAAATTCTTCCAATAGCCCCAGCGTAAGGCTCTCAAAACTGCCCTCTGCAGCAGCACCATTTACGAATTCAACTCCAGGTCTAAACAAGCTAGGTAATACATCAGCACATGCGGCAACAGCTTGTAACAAGGAGACATCATATTCAACATATGGGATATCCTTTGCAAGACTTCCAAGTATTTTCAAAATTCTCAAACTTAAGGATAGCCGCTTGCGAAAATTTGTTCCCATTGTCTTCTCATCAAACATCTCTGGCAGCTTAACAAGTTCTTTGCATAGCATAAGCAGACGCCAGATGCATCCTACATGAGCAACAGCCCAATGCTGGGATAGAAACACCAATTTATTCAAATCCTGGCAGAAAGAGGGTTCAATAGACCCTGAGGTATGCCTATCAGGATGCATAAACTCAGAAGCTAATGTCATCAGCACCTGATCCCCTGCTTTCTCTTCCCTTGAGCAGCTGACACCTTCTTAAAGAAAAAACAAAAAAACATATCTATCTGTGTGAGCACACACACATGGATCAAAATAATATGGGTAAAAAGCTACTGACCTATGCCAGTAGAATCCATCAAGTAGAGAATAACATACCTTGCAGGTTGCATCTGCAGTAATCTAACTCAACATCACTGCAACCCTCAGCCACAGCACTCAAGCCTACAAGACTATTTGCAGAGCAAGGCTGCAATGCATTGGATGCTCTATCCAGTCTATCAACCAATGCTATTTCCAAAATTTGTAACAAATTGTTCTGAAAATGTAGAAAAGTTAGTTCAGATTTGATAGTTATCACCACCTCTAAAAAGGCAAGGGAATCGATATGAACACAAGATATTGAATTGTGACATGGGCACTATCAGCTTGAGAAAGAGCAATATAGCAACAGTCAACCTTGATGAGCTAAACTACATACTGTTTCGGGAGAAAAGTACTAGTTGAATAGGATATTGCTTATAACAATTTATCAAATAACAATCTATAGATTTTTGCAGGTAATCCATTTCCACAGAGTGGGTAAGTATGACTATCACCACTTAAGCAAATGTAACACCATACAGCTCATGCAAAGTCTGAACAAAAGAGCATCCAAAAAGTTGAAAAAAATAGCATGCTCATTCGTGGGTAAACTGTCAAAGAAACTGCTAACCTGAATACTCAAATCATCTTTGTTAAGCTCTGATTTCTCCAAATAACAAACAGCAAACTCCAGTGACTGTTGCACAACTGCTACAATGATGGGCTCAGCTTGCTCCACTATTCATGTAGTAAAACCAACCAAACAAAGTTACTTCAGATCCCACATGACTCAATCTTGTTTGAAAACACTAAGAGTCCAAGACTTGAATAACAAAGCAAATGAAAGGAAAGCAACAACAAAAAACAAGACAATTTGAAATCAATTCATGATAGAATGCAATAGCAACTAATCAAGGTTTCAACTCAGAAGTTTTTAACCACAAAATGAATTAAATTGTGCTTCAATACATCAATTTCCAAAGTGGCACTTCAGCTCAGTACTTTGCTTCTCTTTTTTTGCATTCCCAGTTCCAGACAGAACAAAACCTAAAGCCTTAGTATTTCTGATCCTGTGTTGACACTTCTTCCTTTTTTTATACCACAAAATTGTTTTTGCTCTCTAGAACAAAGGAAATGATAGTTCATGCGTTCAACTTTCTAGCTTGGTAACTCTAATTGTGCATTTTCCACTTGGTATGGTGTGATTTTAGAAAAGGAAAATAAAAAATGGGTGTTCATTTTCTTCATGTCTGATTATCTTATTTTCTCCACTCTCCCCATACGCCCAGTTCCAAGTATCGAAACAAATTGAACCAACAAATCAGATCAATAGCAAAAACATAAGAACCAACTCCCAATCCACTTCTCACCCCCACAAACACCACCAAACCACACACTCCCATACCTGAAATCGATCGAGACGCAGAAGCCACAGCAAGAGCGATCGAGATAACGGATTGAATCTGGGAATCGGACCACGATTGGAGCCCTAGGCGAGCGTCACCATCTCCTCCCACCCTGATTCCCCGTACGAGGATCGAATAGAAAGCATGAAGCCCCTGCCTGACCGATTCGTCGGCGCGGAGGGCCTGGACGAGGTCATCGCCGGAGGAGAGCACCTCAGAGAGTCTGGCCAAGTGGTCCGCCATGGGATGGAGGAAGATCGAGGCAGCTGGAGCCACGCGACGATCAGCGCATTAGAGGAAGGGAGTGAGTGAGATCGAGAAGAAGAGTGTGGAAGAAGAAGAACTGAGAGAGAGAGAGAGAGAGAGAGAGAGAGAAAGGGTTTATGGAGAGGAGGAGAGAGTGATGTTTGAAGGCGGTGAAGGGGGAAGATTTTTGGGTCCTGAAGAGGAAAATTGGGATTGTAGTGATGGCGTTGTGGGCAAGCTAGAGAGAGAAAGTTAATTACACCTCACATCACTTGGATTTATTTTTTTATTTTTATTTACTTTTTATCTTTTTATGGTGTTTGGTATCTGTTTGTAGATCTCAGGTGGCTTTGTAAAGCACTGAAATGACTTGGATTCTTTTTTCTTTTTTTGAATTATTATCTTTTTTGATATAATACTATAAAGTCAAGTCTTTTGTTTGAGTCAAGAGCTTAATGGTTAAGAAACATTTATTGTAAAAAAGATTATTGTTTTTTTTCTTCTATTAACATGTACTAAAATCTGAATTATTAAGTATGATCTCACTGGATTTGCCCTATGTTATTTGTTAAGATTTATCCTGTGAACTATTTATATGCTAGATGTATTGTTTGTTTTTCTATCTTCATGTTTTAAAATGAACTATAAAAAATCTTTTTTTTTAAAGATTAATAACAACTATATGATAGGGATTATCTTTTCGTCTTCATTTTCTACCTTACTATAAAGCAATTAGTTGATATATAAT
>JAYMSU010001490.1:0-10343 GCA_036897765.1 Erodium chrysanthum | reverse complement strand
TGCATTGCATTTGCATTTTATTGCTTTGAATAAAGGAGGCCCGAACTCCTCCCACGGGGTAAACCTCGAGGTTCAACCGGATGCTACCTTTAATTATGTGTTTTGTTTTCTCGGGAGAGAAAAGTCTAAGCGTGGGGTGTTGATGCGGATGCATCAAACGCCTAAATGAGTTATTCTATATCCCACATTTATGCTAGTTTCGTTCCTTTTTATGCTTAAATAATAATATTTCTTCCCATTTTACTCATTTGTGTGTTTCCGACCCTCTTCAGGAATTTGGAGCTTAATTGGAGTATTTTCATAGCGTTTTGGAGCAAGGAGTAAGGGAGGAACGTTAGGGGAACAACCATCGTTCCCTCAGGAACTGCTCGTTCCACTACGGAACGTTTGATGTCCTAGAACTGCTTTCAGGAGATTCAGGAGAAAGGGGAACGACTGAGGAACCCCCGTCGTTCCCTACAGAACGCCCACCGTTCCCAGGAGAACGCTCGATGAACCAAAGGACGCTTCAAGAAATCGAGGAACGATCAGCGTTCCTTCGCCTAGATTTGCATAATTGTGCAGTTAATTACAGTTCTTCCATTAATAAGAGATTGTATAAATAGAACACTTAGAGTCTAATTGTCAAGCGGGGTCATCGTGGCACCATAGTGATGTATAGTTCCCTATCGAAAAATGGGATGGATCTGAGAGAGAGAAAATGACAATAAGTCTATAAAGTAAATAGTAAGTTGATTAAAGCTTGAAAGATAATTATATATTTCAAAAAAAATGAAATAGAGAAACTTTTGGACGGTTAGACACCATTAAGTTCAAAATTACATGGGATCAAAAAAAACTCTTCCGTCAACAAACATCTATTTTCAATCTCTGAAGGGGGGAGAAAATGCACTTTATATTTTATTGAAGGAAAGAAGACAAATTCTTCACCAAAGAAAGTAAATAAAAAAAGAAATTGAGGTCTGAGGACCAGTCACGCCACTTGCATAAGCAGTCGCTAGACTTTCTCTCCTCGTTAACATCCCAATTCCGTCCATCACATCGATTATAAATCCGCCGCAATTTCCCGGTCACCTCCTTGTTTCTGACAACCAAATTGACCTGTAATTCCAACCTGGAACGATCGGTCGGTAATGAAGTGAAGAAAGGAAGCAATCGGAGCCAGAAATGTCGCAGCCGAATCACGGCAGCACCAATATTCCGGTGAACGAAGTGTACTGGTCTCTGGTCGAGAAAGCCGACAAGAAGTTCTCCAAAATTAGAGATTTGCCCTATTACCAGCGCAACAGGTTAGCTGCTCTCTCTGTTTGGTTGCCCAGAAAATGTGAATCTATTTGTCACTGTACCGTCTAGGGCAGCTTCACTGACTGCACATTAATTTTCTTAATCCATTATTTGGAGCTCGACTTTCTTTCATTTTCCTGCTCATCATAGATATAAACAAACACCAGGCACGACTAATTATTTATTGGTGTGAACATCTAGGGAATTGTTTGCAACTGAGTAATGGTGTCACCGTTGTTCAGGAATTTCAGTTTCTTTCTTGCTTTTTTTCTCACAAACCAAACAGAGCAGTACAATCAGGCTATAGGAAAAACTGTAATTAGTGTAATAACCATCAGATGCTTATTCAAAGTTTATAGGACAAGTTTGTAAAGTAGTTTCCTACAAGTATAAGTTTCTCATGTGATTTCATCTGCTTCAATTTAGTTAGATCAGTAGCTGCTACTGCTACTGAGCTTGCAATTATTTTCCCAAACACAATACAGATCCCCAATTTCAGCACATTTGATTTTGTATTTTTCAAAATTAATCTGTGTTTCTCTTAAAAGTAATATGCAATGTCGTGAGTATTTTGTTCTGTACTATTTTAGGTACGATACGTACTTCTCTAAGGTATTCAAGGTCTACACACAGTTGTGGAAGTTTCAACAAGAGAATCGGCAGAAATTGGTAGATTCAGGACTCAAGAGATGGGAAATTGGTGAGATCGCATCACGAATTGCACAGCTTTATTTTGGGCAGTATATGCGGACAAGTGAGGCAAATTATTTGTTAGAGTCATATGTATTCTATGAAGCAATATTGACTCGGGAGTACTTCAGAGAGGGACTACTTCAGGACCACAATCTTGCAAACAAACAGTTGAGGTTTCTTGCTCGGTTCCTGATGGTGTGTTTGGTTCTAAACCGACGAGAAATGGCTCATCAGTTGGCCAGTCAGCTCAGAATGTTAGTTGATGAGTGCAAGCGGGCATTTCAGGTATTTTGCTTGTTTGGAAAGTATGAATTTGATTGTTGTTGTTGACGGTGGTAATTTAGAGTGTGTATCTCATTCTAAGGATGACGTTTTCTTCTCATGGAAACCATTTTGTATGATTGCTCGCTAAGATCATTTTAAATGGAGACTTGATCAAATTGGAAACATCGTCATAAATGAACCCGAAATGCATATGATATTCCATAATCATAGTTGGGATGTGGAAAACCTATTTATGTATACTTTATTTTATTTTCAATTGTAAAAGCTGGGATTTTCTCATAAAATGGACATCATAATTAAAAATGATAATGTTAAAGCATCAATATTGTGTCTTCTTACGAAATCATGTTTGCATGTCTTTAACTGTACTTGTGGTGATAGTTTGTATCACTTGATGGAATCGTTTCTGGTTAAGTACAATGATCTTTTTTCAAAAAAGAAGTGAGTTTTATACATCAACACTTCCCTTCACGTGTAATGTTTGACTTCTGCACTTGGGCCATAAACACATGCATATGGACCGGGAAACACCAATCAGGCTCTGATATCATGTAGAATATTAAGTTAAGCTACATGTATTGGGTTGGAGTTCGCTACTAAAAGGTCAACCTTAATAGTTGGGTTTGGGTCATTCCTTTATGGGTACCTCTTTTTTCTATTTTTTATTCGATACAAGACTTCATAATCCAACAGGCAGCAATGTAGGACGCAATCAATGCATTGCACATGATATATTCAAGGAGCCCTTTTCTGTCTGGTTATTTCATGGCTGTAGAAATTCCTTAACATAGTTTGCATCTTGACGGATTCAATGATAACCTCCAGATGGTCTTGTTTCCAGGAAACTGATTTTAAGGAATGGAAGGTCGTGGTACAGGAAATTATTAGGTTTTTGAAAGCTGATGCAGCTTTTATGAATATCAGGCCTTTGAGATATAGTCTCGTGCTGGACCCTTATCCAGATTCACTACCTCGTGCTGCTACATGCTCTATGAAGCGGCAGTTAAGATTAAGAGATGCTATACTAAGCAGCTTTCATCACAATGAGGTTATATATCAACGTTCCTTTTGCAATTATCGGAACACGTATCATTTATGTAACTTGTTTTCCCTTATGTCTTATATGTTGTATTGTTGTGGGATCTTAGTTTTTCTTAACTCTTTCCCCACCTGATCAGGTCAAATTTTCGGAACTCACTCTTGACACCTTCAGGATGCTTCAGTGTCTGGAGTGGGAATCAAGTGGCTCATTTTACCAATCAAGTGGTACTAAAACTGGTCAGAATGGGGGGCCAGGTCCTAGTGGTGTCAACCACTCCCAGGATATTGTTGATCCTACTTTGCCTCCTAACCCGAGGAAAGCTATCTTATACCGTCCCTCTGTGACACATCTAATAGCAGTGAGTATGATGTGATACACTAATTTAGAAAATGTAATTCAAGAAATTTTTGTCTCTTTTAATCTTATAAGGCTGGTGTTAGGTTGTAGGATATCGAAGTTAAAAGTATCTTCTTTGGCCTTTATTTTTGTAGTCATTATCTACCATTGTGTTGGAATTTGTTCCAGTATTAATCGTATTTGATATACTATACTTTCTTCTAATGTGCATGATGTTCAATATTTTGTTAAGATTCTGAAGAGCTCATGACATGTCTAACTTCCTTAAAGTATCATAATCTTTATGTTTTATCTTCTTTTTAAACTTAATTAACATTTTTCCTATGTTTTCCTTGTACCTTATTTTAGGATATTTTTTCTTAATGTAACTTAAAGCATTATGACTCTGTAGTAATGATTAGTGATGATATATAGACTGAATAATTGGTGAAATTGTTACATATTTCGATAATGCTTTAAATTGTTAAATAATTTCTGAAAAGCATGATTTCTTATGTTTTTCTTGTAAATGTAACAATATGTTTTTCTTGATAATTCATTCACTATAGACTGAATAATTGATGAAATTGTTATAAATATCTTTGTACTTCACATTTTTATTGATTAACAATTTGAACGATAAATATGAATATCGGTGTCACTGCTGCTGCAAATTTGTACTAATTTAGAAATAACAGATTTTTTTATATATTAATGAAATTATATTTAAGTACATATGTTTTTGAGCTCTGCTTACATGCTATTGCAAAAAAGAATCCCTCTCTCATCTTTTGTATTTTTAATAAGAAAGTGCATTTGTTGAACCATATTACTGGTGATGATACTTCACTTGGAACACCCAATATGCTAGCTTCTTTTCTCTATTGTGACTAGAGGAAGAATATAGTCATGCATACTTAATGTTGATTTTATGATTGCTTATATCTAAACAAAGTGTTTACTTAAATTACATTTTCCTCTTTTTGCGAGAATAGTGCAATCATAGCATGCTTTCACTTCTCTGAAACCATACCTGTTCATGTTTTATGCTCATTTAGATTGCATAATGTTGTATGTCGGTGTGTTTCTCTTGGCAGGTTCTGGCCACAATTTGTGAGGAGTTGCCTTCGGATGGAGTTCTCTTTGTCTACTTGTCAGCTTCAGGTTACATAAATTCTGTTGTTTTTCAGATCTTTGTTTTTTTCCAGCTTATTGCTAATTATAATTTTTACAGGAAGAGGTGGGCGTACTACATCATTTTCTTCTGGTTCTGAAGCTCGTGTTGGAACTGTGGAGAACACAGTCACGGACTCTGAATCGCATACCAGCTGTTCTGGTGTCAACTCTTCCTTTTCATTTTGCTCCCTACATGATAGCCTCAACCCTTCTGTGCAAAGTAAAGGAGATTGTGTTTCTAATCTTAGTGGCTGCTTACAGTTTGGTAGTCGCGGAAATGAAGGTACTCCATAACTAATTCTACTGTGGTGATTGCTATCATATATACAATAATCTTGTTACATATTTATACCAGTCTTCTCAGGGTTGTGAAGTGTTTTTGCTAACATCAAATATCCCACTTTTCAGGAACAAACTGCATTTATCCTTGCGACTTGATTCCATTTACAAGGAAGCCACTTTTTTTAATCATTGACAGTGACAGCAGCGAGGCATTCAGGGCAAGTTTATAAACTCTATAATCTTCATTCTGAATTCATCATAATTACATACAACAGTATATTTAGATCCTTTAGTCTATATGGACAGTTAATGATTGTGTAAGCCCAAGCTTTACATATCTGTGCAGAGTGTTTGGATAAAAAAAGGCAAACAAATGAAAATTTAAAATCTAAGTTTTCAAGGAAAGGATAAATTAGTTCTAGTGAGGTCAGGAAATATAGGAAATTTGAAATAATGGAAGTTTTTTTGGGAATGTGTCATAAGGTTTTTATTAGATAATTACAAGTAACTCCTTTTGTCTATTTAAATACAAAATATGGTTACGAAAGCCATAAAATTTCAGTAATAGTTGCCTCACACCATTGCTACCTTTTGTTTTCATCTGTGTCCCTCTTTTTAAAAGTTGCATCATTGCATGTAATATTTCAGGTAAATAAGTGTAGATTTGAGACATATTTTGAACCTGTGACTTACAGTGTGTGAAACATTCATGGTGGCTTAATACTAATACTATGAATTTTGAAAGACCATTTTAATCTTGGTCCTGCACCTACATCAGTTGCAAATCCCATATGAAAGGTAACCTTTCTTATATATGCGCAGACAATATGTGGAGCAGAGAAAGGAGAGTCTGCTGCAATGCTCCTGTCTCCAAGTTCTTTACCTCCTACACTTTCTGTTGATTACTCTCGTCAACCAGGTGGAAGCCTATTTACCATTTTTCTCACGGCTCCATTGCAGGCTTTCTGTCTGTTGCTTGGTTTTTCTGGTTCTGATATTGAAAATGTAAGGCCCATCCTTCTATCTCTTCAGCTTGTAGTTTCTCATGTAGTTTGGTGAATTTATACTGATATAATGCTTCAGGAGACATATAACAAGGCCGAGGAGCTACTTGCTTCATCATTAAATGAGGTAAACATGATTTTGGCAACATCAGACACTCTTGACCTAGTTTGGGCGCAAATTCTAAGTGATCCATTCCTAAGGCGATTTCTTTTAAGGTACCATTCCGTCTGTTATCTAGTTTTCTTCTTGACCATTTTTTTTAGTTTGGATCTTTGTCTTCCACATGATTAAGTGCATATTTCATGATCTAAACGTTTAGATGGATATCTTAAAACAAGGGACTTTATACCAAAATGGTGGTTGAACTTTTAGAAGTGTCGAGATAGTGGTTGAATTGAACTGCATAAAAACTAAAAAGCGACAAAGTAGTAATTGTCGTCCACTCTCATTAACAGGGGTGTTAAGTTGATGATGCACTTATCAAATTGGTATTACTTTTGTAATTCTAAATTTGGTCATTCATAAAATTGGATAGTTCAAATTGACGGCTGTCTTTTAAAAAAATTAAATACAATGCTGGAAAGTAGCTGTAAATTGCAGGCAATATCTACTTTTAATGGTCTTATTACGTGTAAATCATATGTATTGTTAATCTTAAATTATAATTTTATTAACTAACTGTAGTTTTATATTACATTTTTGCTGGTAATAGTATTGGCAATACCTGAATAAGATTCTGATACTAGTTGCCCGGTTAACTTTACATGGAAGGGATGGATAAATTTGGACCAGGGTGGAGTAACTTGCAAGCCTGAGATAATATGGAAACTAACTTGAAATGTTGCGATTCTTTGATACATACTCTGTTCTTTGTGGTGTGTGTTGTATGGTTGATGCTTGTTCAAATGCAGGTTCATTTTTTGTCGCTCTGTGTTGACACTATATGCTCCGACCACAAATAAGCGGGAATTCTATCCCATGTGCATGCCTAGTCTTCCACCATCTGTACTGCCCACAAGTCCGGCATGCCAAGCTTTGGTTCTGCGTATGGCCAACTTGTTTGGTGCAGCCAGTAGTTTCATGTCTTGAACTTGATTTCATGCACCCTAAACCCTTTTGCTCATAAAGTTTGTGATTTTATCGTTCTTACTAGTCTTGAATATACAAAAGAAAATATCAGATATTTTTCCTTTTCTATATTGGTTTTTATTCTTGTATTGTGCATGCATGTATAACATGTGAGACTTAATTTTGTAGATAATGTGAACAAGAAGAGCTATTCTATAATGATAAAAACGTCTGTAATTTGGTTGGCTGCATTAAATAAATTTCATTAACATAAACAACTTGGAAGTCGAAAGAAAATGGTATGTGTTCATGTGGATGGTTTGGGTGCTCTTTGGGGCTGATTTTGCATGACGCAGAAAGAAGTGAAGTTGTCGAGACATTAAAATCAACGTCGAGACCATGCAATCATGTTATAATCGAACTGTACGATGTGGATATCGGCTGTAGCTCACGAATGATTCACCGGCAACTGCATCTTTGACGAATATGGTAGCAGGTTATCAGGATTTAAATTGTGGGCACCTCCGACTATATATTGATTTGATTCATGGTTTCACTTAAGCATTACATCTGGCATTATTTCGTTGTGTTGGTTGGGACGTCAATTTTGAGGTTTGACATTGAACTGATTTAGACGTGATGCACCATTTTCATTTATTTTGGTTGATTAGGATTAGAACGCAATTTCTAAACAAATTAAACAACTTAGGTTCGTGTTGCAAGCCTGGACTAACCGAATTTTTTATGGACCTAACTTATGACTTTTTCTATTCCAATCTTTTTAAGTAATAACAAAGTTTCTTCTGCAACCTCGGACCTTGATTAGGTTCGTCTCTCTAGTGTTCACATTTGTACGAGGAAGATACGCTGAAGATTTTGGCTATCTTAAAGATTAACTTCAAATTTTTTTGTTGCTATTATCAATATTCACATTTTGAGCAAAATTTGTAAGAAAAATATGTCATGTATATATTCTTAATGAAATTTACTTTACGAGTTCAAAATATGCATCATCTAATTGATTTTTTTAGCACAAGTTTAGGACTAACGAAATTAGTGTTCTATTTTTGTAATTTATTTTTATGTACTGAGTCATTTATGAAATTAATTAATACATTTTCAAAAAAAAAAGAAGAAATTAACTAATACAATCAACAATTTGATCAGATGCATGACATAAAATAAAATATCACGTGTGAATTGCGATTTAGCAAAAAATAGTTTTTTTTTTTTGTTTTTCTCTTAATATAATAGTCTCATGTGAATAATATGGAAGAGAGAGACGGTTAGTGTCAAACATCAATGTATCATTAAAAAATTATGGTCCCTCCCTCTATCTTGCACGATCAACAGGTCTATATAAGAGTTGGTAGAGATGTGGGGTTACTCTCAATGGTACGTCCAGTAGAGGTGGGGTGGCTTCTACCCCTCATACTTGCTTTCCTCAAATACTCTATTTAAAATTAAAATGGACACCCAAATCATAAAATCAAAACTAACATCAGATAATAGTCTGGTACACAACCCTGATGAACGCATCCACCAATTATGGTCCAATTCCCCAATCTCTAAATATGGGTGGCATAATTCAACTATGCAACTAATTACATTATTTTAGCAATCATTTGAAGTGTACGTAACTGCCATTAGTATGTAATAACCGTTAGGTTGGATCACTCACCTCTATTATAGGTGTGGGGTCAACATCACATTCCACAGTATTACTTAAACGACCAAGAACCCATAATATCATATGATGTGTTGTTTTGAGACCAACTACCTAATTCTAATCATTTTCATAATACTACGTGACGTGAGTGACTAGTACATTTGTTGAATATGATTTATGTTTTTATTTTACCTGTAGTAAATGCATTAGAATAGTTTCCGGACTATATTGGAGAGGCAACCATCCGTTGAGATCAGGTCTCGACAGTGTGGTCTCCACCGAGGGAAGGGGCTTCTGAAGCTCAATACAGATACAGGGATCTCAAGTGATGATGTAGGGATGTGTTGAATTGTCCGGAACAGTGATGGGATGATTGTACTGGGGGTTGGTTTTTTTTATCTGGTGTTCGTAATCCTACTGCTGCTGAAAGTCTTGCTCTTCTTAGGGGACTGTAGTCTGCAGCATGATGTGGAGACTAAAGAGCGGGATTGAGATTGAGGGGGTTGAGGTGGACTACCTTTAAGTTGTCCATGCCGTTAATGACAAATTTTTTTATGCTCTGGAAGGGTCTATTATTATGGAGATATGAGAATGTATGAACATTTTTTACGTCTTTCGGCTATCTCTTGGATTCATAGAGAGGCAAATTGTGTAGCTCATGCAACAGCTTGTGTGGCTTTGAAATCTAAAGAGATGATATCTTGAGGACAAATTGTCCCATTGTCAATTGTAAAGGTGTTGCATCAAGAACGATTGAGAATTTTCTCTAGACATTAATTAGAATGTCTTTCATCAAAAATAAAATGTATTAGAACAGTTTTATTACAATTTATATATGTGAAGTGTCACTGTATAATAAATGTAAATCTTATTGGCCAAATGCAAATAATCTTGACCTAAGAGTCTAACGATCATATAGCCATCTACGGGCTGTGTGATTCTCACGGGTAAAAATGGCAGTCAAAAAATAGGTCACGTGCTCAATGTCATAGATTTCGTGAACAATTCCAAATAATTTAGGAATATCTTCCATCTTATTGGGCCTGGCCTTCTGAAGTTTACTTGCCTCCTTATGGCCCATATTAAATTTGCACCAAGAATTTGCCAATGCCCAAAAGCCCTTGGCAACAGACACAACTAACTACCCAAAGTAGGGTCAATAATAACTTTAGACAAATTCAGAGGAGGCTGTTGGAGCAAGAAGGAGAAACAAACAATTGGAATAAACGGATCTTCACACTTCATACACAGTCACAGTTACGTCAATTTGACAAGAAGCGGTGGGTAGTGTCTGTGTGTTTTAATACGTAAATTTTGATCTTATTATCAAGAACTTATATACGATAGAGGACTCTTGGACTTCCTGTCGAGATGATGCTAAAACTATAATCTTCATAAAACCGAGATCAACAATCCTGCACTACTGAAAGGACTCACTTAGGCGACAAAGAGTTTCGTCGCCTAAGCAAACTTTTTCATCGCCCAAGTCTTACGGGACGAACC
>JAYMSU010001489.1:0-10345 GCA_036897765.1 Erodium chrysanthum | reverse complement strand
CTAATCCAGCGCGGGCCTCCCGTGCCTGGTCTAAGCACAATCCCATAGCTGGCAAAGAGGTGAAAACATCTGGCAAAGTAGCACCATGCTGTCTATCAAGTGCCTGCTGACTTGGCATCATGCTGGGGAGAGGCGAGAGACTGGTGGAAGGTAAGGAAGTTGTGTTGTGAGTTTGCATTCTGCGGGGAAGAAAGGGTGGGAGATTAGTTGAAGATAATGGAGTTGAAGGAGAGCCTGCAGTATTAGGTGGCTGCTGACTTGGCATCCTACGGGGAAGGGTCGGGTGACCAGTTGGAGTCAAGGGAGCTGAAGAAGAAAACCCAGTACCAGGTGGCGGCTGCTGACTTGGGGGAAGGGGCTGACGAGGCCTAAAGCGTTGCAAGTGCGGGGCTGGTGCACGAATTTCAATGCCACCCTGGCGATTTAGAGCTGGATGGGTCCCGGTGAAGTGAGATACTGTTGGAATAGTTGCTAAAGGGCGGGGATGTCGAACAGGCTGCTGAGGTGAAGGTGCCGGTGGGTGTTGAGTGGGTGTCACAGGCGAACCAGAGACAGAGGGAAGTCTCTGTGCGGTCTGAACCTGCTGCTGCCTGAGACTTGATCCTGTATCTGCCAATACAAATAAAGATCAGATGCTTGCACATGATGAGAAGTAAAGTTTTAAAAATTCCACCTAGAGATAGATGCATATTTAGATAATCCTCCGCACCAGAATAAGATTGCCACTTACCTAAATCTGATGTCCCAAAATGTCTCATTTTTTGTTGTTAGTTAATTATCCATGAATTACCAAGGGAAAACTACATTAACACCCCCACTTTGAGCTTTCATTTGCAGAAACTCACCCTGAGCGACATTTCGTGTCAAAAACTCACCCTGACCTTTTATAAATTAGCAAAAAAACTACGGCAAGGGTTAAATAGACTAACGGCGTTAAAACTAAAAACCATTTAAGCTGTCACATGAGTTGACTATTTATAAAATACCAAAAAAGACCCTAACCCTTTTAACTTTCTAATTCATTCATGTCAATATAGTAGCAACTTGGACTACGGCGACCATTAAAGTCACTGGTTTTTGTAATGTTTGCTTGAAATCTAATCCTTCACTAATTAATGCAAGACAGAGTTGAAGCAATGAGACGTATGGTAGGAAAGTTACATGTGAAACATATTTACTGTTAGAGATATTGATTTGATTGGTCGCAGGAAAGTTTATGGTTTTGGAGAACCTGCAAATCTTCCATTATAATATACAAAGGTTGTTAACGTTCATAGCTAATATGTGGTTTCTGATTTTGTATGTCCACTCCAATTCAACCAACTAACGTTCATAGCTAACGTTCATAGCTTTCCATAGACACTCTAGAGCCTACTTTAGGTTAAACAAAGTGAATCTAGTTATAAAAGGGCAGTAAAGAATAAGGTACGTACAGACAGTTTTAAAGGATCACTTGAAAAAAATAGTTACCTTGTTGCAAACCTGGCACGTCAGACGCTCTACCTTCCGCATAGTTAATCCTGAAAGCCTCTGCTAAAATCTTATTCATACAAATTTTGTTTTGCCTTGCCTCCATTTCCTTCTTTTCACGTGAAAATTCCACCTCGGTCTCCTGAAGCTTGATTTCATACTTTTTACGAATTTCCTCTATTTCCTTCTCACAATCAGCTTTCAGCTGTAGTTTCTGCCCATAAGAAAGATAGGTTCCAGCATCAGCTTATGATAATTGTAACTTGGTGACTTTCAGCTTTGAGCACTCTAATGTAAGAAAAAAAAACTGAGTAATTCAGTAAACTAAGACACTAACCTTATCTTCATGGATCTTGACAGAATGGTCTATGACTTTACGAAGTCTATGCAGTTCATTCTGGAGTGGGTCAAGAGACAAAGGTACGGCCATTCGAGACATTATATGAGCAGTTTGCATATGATGCCGCTGGATGTTGTCACCCAATGGCCTTGAGGTCAAAAGAGGATTATGGTCAGAAGAGCAATCCATTGGTGCTGAAATTTGCAATTGCACCACAGGCTGTCTGAATGGTGCCTCTTGAATCCTAAGTCCAGACGGTGGAGCATCAATAGGTTGAGAATGTGGAAGTGGTTCAACGTCTACGGTAACATTCTGCCCTTCATTACTAGGCTGATTTTCAATTTGGGCACCAGAAGGTAAATCAAGATCTGTTCCAGTCTGATTTTCTGTTTCGCCAGATGAAGGTAAATCAGGTGGATTATGGCCAGAGGAGAAATCTACTGGCGATAGGTGCACAACATGTTCCATGACTAAAGCTTCATAATTACCATCAGACAGCACATCATTATGGGCGCCATACTGTTCTTGAGTGCTAGATAGATGCCCAATTTCACCTGCTGAATCTGCTGGAGGAGGCTGTGGCTGCACTATAGGTTCCCCAACTGAAGCTTCAAAATTAGCATCAGACTGCACATCATTATGGGTGCCATACTGTTCTTGAGTGCTAGGAAGATGTCCAATTTCCCCGGCTGAATCTGCTGGAGGTAGCTGCGGCTGCACTAAAGGTCCCATGACTGAAGCTTCACAATTAGCATCAGACTGCACATCATTATGAATGCCATACTGTTCTTGAATGCTAGGTAGATGTCCAATTTCACCTGGTGGGGGAAGTTGTGGCTGCACTGTAGGTTCTGAGGCCGGGGATTCAAAACTACAATTATGTGATACAGCATCATCATTTGGATGGGATTGTGGAGCTTCAACTTCTTCAGTATCATGTGACTTCTCACTACTTTGTGCATTTCCACCTTGCATTCCTATGGATATAGAAGGCGAGGAACAATAATCTAAGATCTCCGTGGCTGATGCTTCTTGACTACCATCAAATTGTACTACAACAGTACTGCTACCACTATGCTCTGGAGTGTTTGGTGGCTGTCTAATTTCACCAGCTGAAGACAAGTCAAGTGGATTCTCATAGGGAGAGGTATCTGTTGGAGACAGATGTGACTGCATTCCAGATTTTATGGTAGTAGGGGCTTCAAAATTACAGTCCTGCGGTACATCCTCATTAGGATGGGATTGAAGAGCTTCACCTTGTTCAGTATCATGTCGCTCTCTGGTCCTTGGTTCATCTCCATCTTGCACCTCTGTGGATGGCAGTGAACATTGATGGGATTGAAGAGCTTCATCTTGTTCAGTATCATGCCGCTCTCTGGTCCTTGGTCCATCTCCATCTTGCGCCTCTGTGGATGGCAGTGAACATTGATCCTGAAGTCCCTGGCCATGTAAGGTCAGTCAATATTCAATAAGGATATGACAGTTCACAGACACTTTTTTTCTTCATAAATAAGAATTCTAGCAGATACTAACAGAAATTACAATCTACAAGCACATTGACATGGGATAGGGTAAGCCACTCAAATCTTCACAATTACATCCTAATAAAAGAATATTTTAACCTCGTTGAACAGAATACATACATGAAAATCCAGCCCATACAATAAAAAAATTAAACCAATCGTATAACTGTGCAAAATGTGTATATCCATAAAAAGATAATGATCAAATAGATGATCAACTGACAAGTTACATACCTGATTTAGGTGCAATATGCCGCCCTGAGGAAGGGTACACTCTGACTGAACTACAGATGCACTCTTAGGACATAGCTCCTGCAGATGAGAATCTTGATTGATAGTACTACCACCCTCTCCATTTCGCTGATCAATCCTAGTAACATTTGGTCTATTTGAGGCCAAATCAACAACTCCATCTATCTCTTTACTAATATGAACACCTTCCAGTGTATCACCAATTCCAAGGACTCCATGTATGACCTCTCCATCAGAAATGCTTAACCTGGGTGCATCAGGAGTTTGTTCTTCAGGCTGAATGACCGCTCCAATCTGGTCATTGTCACCTGATCCTACAATAGAGGAATCTTCTGGGATTTCAATTGGTTTTACCATATCTAATGGCAGGACACATGCATTTCTGTAAGGACTCTGCTTTTCCAGAGAAACATTCTCGTTAGCATCTTGAACTCTACCCGGTTCACTGGTCTGTGGGTAGTCTAACAAACATCCTGATTCATCTGATAACCATGACTTAAACTCAGCCTGTGACCAGGACTTAAATTCATCCTGCAAAAGGATACATTTCTGTTCCACCTTTTTTCGATCAGAAAGCTGCATTTTCCTAAGATCTTCAAGGCGCGTGTCGAACTGCTGCTTCTGCTGTTCAACTTTTCCAGCAAAAGTATTTTCCAACATCTGTAAGCTGTCTTTTTTTATTGAATTCATCGCAAGGCGGCGAATAAGAGCCAAGTCTGTTTTGTGCTTCTTTTCGAGCTCTGCTTTCTCTTCCTCGGAGGCTCTATGTAACTCACGCACCTCTTTGCTTTCCTTGTCGGTCAGTTTCTTCAACTGCTTCCTACATTTCTTCTGCAACCTTTCCATACTAGTTGATATATCTCTTTCTATCAAAATTTGTATACTCCGTGGCTGATCCACAATATCTTCTCGTTGATGGTTAGAAGCAGTAGGACTGCCAAATGACTCGTCTTTAGTTGATATGGAAGAAATTCTAGGAGAGTTGGCTATCTCAAGCCAACCTTTATTACATAAAAACATATGCTTTAAACAGCGCAGCTTCAGATAGACATAAGTTGCTTCTTCTTCACTGCAGCAAAAATTTAGATGTTCCTTTGCAAGTGCGAGTGATTGTTTCTTATCTATCATTTCTTTCAGCAAAGAAGCAGCAATCCAACACTGAAATTCACGTGGAGTAACAATGTTACGCATAATTTGAATAGAGGAACCATAATATATAATATGATAAGAAAAACACATATCAGCATAAGCACAAGGCATGCTAATTAACTTATTGAATTTGAAGCAAGAACTACAACAGATGCAGGAAGCAGCTGAGGTACCTATAGATGTTCGATTGGAAGAAGAAGAAAAAAGAGATCAGACTTGCTGTCCTTCATAATTCTAGGTATGATGCACATGGTAATTCACTATAGCAGATTAGGTCCATCAAGAATGGCACATTCATAATTCCAACACACACAATAACACTTTTCGAGCAAGTAATCCTTGTAAAGCTATCTCTAAATCCCCCACTTTTATGCAAAGTAGGACAATATGGAGGAGTTTCCAATTGATACTGGAATGTAGACTTTCATGGCTTAATTCATCGCAAAGATTAAGATCTTCACATAACAGTTTCAATGTAACCCCTCACTATTCTTGCCCATAAAATACTTATACCTGAAAGTAGCAATTTATTTTGCAGGAATTTTATGGTTTCCAGTTTCTTATAGATTTTAAGTGTAGGCAAACTAAAGGACAACTAAGGATGGGACTTTCAATCAAATCCAAGCCAAAGGTGTATTTCCCCTTGCAGTAAGAAGCACGGAGTAAGATAAATAAATAAAACTCACAAGATCACCCATTTTAAATGGTGTAAAAAGATTAAAGTAACTCTGCAACATGGAAAATATATGTCACCATATAAACAAGATAAATGATGTCTATACAGTACATATAGACAAATATTCTTACCAGAGATATCTGAAAAGCCTGTGGAGGTTCCTTACTGACACAGTGGTAATTCATTACATATTCAAAAACATTGTCAACCATATCCTTGATATCCTCCTGCATTTACATCATTGTATCACCATATTATCGGAGAATGACAGGATATATATACCACACAGGTTACAAATTCAATCAAATCAACAAATACATATAAAGAGATTGAATGTTCAACATCCAAAGTGCTCAAATAAAAGCCACTCATGTCAGAGGTAGAAATAACGCAATATAAAATGTACATAAGCCGTGGTTCCACAATATGAAGCAAAAAATTGGAAATGGACACACGATTTGTCTTCTTTTTTAAACAACAGAGGACATCACATGTAATTTTTTTAATTAAAATATATACTTTATATGTAATAAATAATAACTTGTAGATTTAATTAGGGGTAATTCCATGTCAGCACCCCAAACTAACACGAAAATCATGTCACTGCCCTCAACCTCAAAAGTGACCACGTCACTTGATGCGTATGCACCTTTACAGTTTACACTCATTTTCCTCAGTAATTACTATCTTTTTACTTTCCTAGAAAAAATGGGATAATATGATTCAAGTGTCCATGTCCTACATGCAGATACGACTTGATCGTCACCCTAGATGGCGATTTGGTGCTCAAAATGGCAATATTTTTAAAAACATTAAAAGCATCCTTTTAATATAATATAAATGGAAACAGTCCATCTGACAGCAATATCAACTATAACTAAGCAGTCTACTCTCTCCACTAATCTTTACTAAAACTGTAAGATGGAGTGATAGATTCACACTCAAGATTAGGGCCATATATGAAACAATAAACTTAAGAAATAAAATTCATAATAGGAAAGTGATATTCATACTGAGAATTGTAGAGTTTCACAAAGTCTGGATAATTCTGGCTTCCAAAGAAGATAAAGACTCTTTTGTGCATCACGCCATTTTAGTCCACCATGACATTCAATATGAGAACCTCCTGCAGAAGGTAAAGAAACGTGAAATGATGTATCAAGAGAAGCTACATGATAACACCAAGAAAGTCCTTTAAAAAAAAGATAACACCAAGAAAGTTAAACCATTAACTCTTCCGCATTATCAATAATTTACCTTCCTTGCTCCCAGCAGCTACTATCCCTTCATCTTGCCTTGAGTTCAAGGTGGGTAGATCAGTGCTACTGCTAACCATGTTTTTGCATTTCCTTGCAACACCTTCATTCGCAACCTCAAGTTTAGTTAATGGACTTTCTTTTCTATCCTCTCTCTGCAAGTTGATTGCCAAAGAACAAGGTCAGCCAAGAGGGGAAGAATATACAATATACAATATTCGATAAAAAAAATAGTATCAGGGATGGTGTCACAACAGCATACAACTGGAAGGCATGAAATCTTTTACGATATGCACTGCTCTTTATTATATGGATAACGAAATGGCAACTCACTGATCATCAGCATAAGATGCATAAACTACCACTACAATCTCCAGACCGGAATGATAATAAACTTTCAAGGGAAAATGAGGAAAGAAACTTGAAACAAAAGAAAAATGAATAAGACGCAAAGAAAACAAGCTAACCTCTGCAATTGCAGCCTCAGAGTGATCTAATATGTTTTTGCTAGAGCAGAGCTCCTGCTTTGTTGAGACAGAGTCTGGCCTGCAAAACATGAATAACTAATTCATATCTGCTTGAAATAAACAGATCAAAAATTTAAGTGCATTAGACTCAAGAGAAACAAATTGGAAAACTTTTCAAATTAATACATTTTTAACCTATAACATGTGGCTATAAAACATATCTCTACAATATAAATTGAAATTGTAACTAAGATTGCATGTATCTGATAAAAAAAAAACTAAGATTGCATGTAGGAATGCAACTATATCTATCATTCCATTTAATTGCACAAGAACGGCAAACAAAAAGGAGCTAGCAGGGAGTAGGATCACCATATGCATACAAATCTTAAATAATACGAACCTTGGCATTTTCAAACATGTGCCACATGTCTCAGTCCTAGTCCTTTTTCCCTCCAACTCCGACTCCACATCCATGTCTGCTTTTCTTTTTAAAGACGAAACTGTATGACTTGCTAATAGATTATTTTTTGCATTGCCCGTCCTTCTAACTAAAGTGGACTCTACCGGTTCTAGTGACCCCGTCTTTTTATTTACAGTGCAGTCAACATAGGAACTATCACCCCTATTTAAGGTTTGCAAACCATCTCCATCTTCAACCTCAAGAATTTTCTTTGGATGAATACGCTTCCGGCTTTGGGTAGACATACATGCTCCAGTTTTATCATCCAAAGCATCTATAAAAAGAGAACAATATAAATATATATAGGCAAAACAGCAGGCTCAATGTTGGGTCCAAAGATTAAACAATAGTAATAATAAAACAACTACCTGTTGCATTGACAATGTTTGATGCACCACGCACCATAAATGCATTGTAAGCACGACATGGAAAAATCTTCTTTTTTTTCCTCCGAACAGGATTAGTATCCTGCTTCTTACTTCCGTTAACTTCCCTAATTTCAAGTATCAACTGTTCCACAGTTTTCTCTTTCTTTTCCTTAGGCTCGTTTGCATCTGATGAAGCTAAAAAATTCCCCGACTTGTTTGATTCTGAAGAGCTCGAGGGCGGCAGCTTCTTCCCTCTCTTAGACCTCCTCGGAGCATTTGGCATATGCTTCTCAACTATCATAGATTTCCTCTTGACTGGGAGAGTTGTTGGGGTCTGCTTTTCAAGCCGCTCAGACTTCCAAGCACTTGCGGGGTTAGGTGGCAGCTGTTTCTTTAAAGATGATTCTCTAGCTGACCTTCTAAAACCAGGTTTATCCAGCGCTTCAGATCCCATGGAAGTTGATGAACTGCTGTTTAGAAGCCTACCTCTTGATTTGATATTTTCATAATCCTTATTCTTGCGGGTGGATTGAGAATCATTCGCCATAACTTACTCTGTATGTGTCAAAAACAATGGAATTAACCAGAGAATTCTTATACTTATATTCTATCAAAAGAATTACGCACCATGAAAACATCTTGCATGCTGAGAAATAAATAACAAAATCAAATATGTAAGAAAGTCAACGAAAGTCTTAAAAAGAATTAAACGCCACAAAAACTAAATTCTCTCAATGTTGCTCCATGAATGAACAATGCAAATGTTTATTGTGTATAGTGAATACCCTCCTTGGATCATTGTAAGTATTTACAGATCCAAAGGGATGCTTCAAGATCTGGTTTTCAGCCTTGATACCATAGCATTCTCTAACACTTATATTAAACTCCAACTGAGTCACCCTTCATTTTTGGTTGTTCTACAGGACAGAAAGTAACATCCTACTTCTATTGCATCTAGGATCAATAGGAACTCAATGTACTCACTCTTAACTTAATTCCAGCCACTTGCAACTCACCTAATAAGTTCTGGGAAGCATATAATCCAAATCCTAAATTGAAGTAGTAGCTTTTACTTTACAGATCCAGTTCCGTAGGAACCCATGCCAAAGTATGTTACTTCAAGCTCCACAGATCAAAACAATCACTAGCTATGGATACTTACCCAGTAAGAAAAAAGGCACAATAATTAATTACTGGAGCTGGCCACAACTAAAAGCATACATGAATCAGCGGCACAAGCAAAAACCTAAGCAGATGAAACCCCAAATGCAGCAATGTCAGAGTGATACAAGCAGAAAAAACCCTAATCGGCCACTAACAACAACAACGACCACATAATCATCTGCGTGTACTACCCAGCAAACTTCAAATCAGGAACAAAAACGATTCACTCAAGTAAATAATCACAACCCGTAGTACCGAAATGGAGATTGCACGAGAAGGTTCTCGAGAATAGAGAGATACGATGGGAAATTCACATACCTTACATTGAATCGCAAGAGTGAAAATCTACTCGTGCTTTCAGATTTCAGGAATGTCCTCACCTCTTGACAAAAGTTGTCTGGAGAGAGAATGTGAACGATGACCTATTTCCCGAGAAAGGGGCGGAAATTTTCCCGGGAAAGTGAGGGATTATTTTTCGAGTTAATCTGAAAACAGGTGAGGAGTGAGGGAAAGCTTTAGAATTATGAGAATGGACCAGAAACAAGTATGGTCTTTTTGTTGTTTTCTTTTAGGGGTAAAAGTAGGTTGTACACATACTATATACATGAGTATGGAGTATGCTCCTTTATTGGGATAGAGAAAACAAAAACATAAGCTTTTTTTTTTAAATAATTATTCACTATCCTAACTTTAAATTGATCCGTCTTATTATCCTCGACTTAAATTTTGTTTTACCGTCAGTAACAACATGATTTTTTTTTGTGAAATTTTTGGTGTGGTTTTTCTAAGTTTAAAATGGTTGTTTATTGGTTGGCTCGGGAGTTTTTAGTCTAATGTGATCACGTATGGTCAGGACAATTCTTCCGTCCACACTATGTGCTATTGTTTTAACGGATTTTATCGCTTAATGAGACGCTCCTTTCCACTAAAAAAGTCAAAGAGAGAAGTGATTCGGGTGTGCATGGTTTTTGTTTGAAAGTTCAGAGTTTGATTTGAATTTTTGCATTGTACATAAGAGAACAAACCAGAGAAAAGGAACCCAAACAAAAGAGGCATGTTTTGCTTTTTATCCACGTGAAGGAAAGATTTGAAACTTGAAAGAACTGTTAGGTAAAAAGTTGTGATTTTTGAGATTTGTTTTTATGAAGTATTTGTCAACAATGGAGGCTTGGAGATTGTCACCAATAATGCTTTTTGAATGCAGCCTTCAAATTTGG
>JAYMSU010001488.1:0-10346 GCA_036897765.1 Erodium chrysanthum | reverse complement strand
GCACCCCCTAAAATGATTCATCTGATCTGGAGAGCTATGGCGTGCTTCCTAGCCCCCCGCTCCCAATTGCAGCACAGACATGTCCCTATTGATGATATATCATGCATCTGGTGTTCGAGAGTAGAAGACACAAAACACCTCTTGTGGCACTGCCCTTTTGCTGTTTAATGTTGGAATCTGTTGGGGATTCAAATGCCTACAACGGGCAGTTCCACAAAGATATGTGGTCTTCTAAGCATGGCTCATTCTCGGAGTAAACTAGCGGAGATAGTTGCTGTGGGCTGGCAGATATGGCAAGCAAGAAATGATATGATCTGGAACGGTAAACACAAAACCCAGGGAGAGTGGTGACTTCGGCTATCTCGACACTGGGAGTTTGGCATCAAGCTCGCCTCGCTGTAGCCTCACGCGGGGAAACTCACCCTTCTAGTTCACCCAAATGGTCACCGCCGGAGGAGGGAAGCTGGAAGTTGAATACAGATGCAGCTGTCCATAATGCCGAAGGTTGTGCAGGTATTGGTATCGTGGTTCGGAATAGCAGGGGAGACGTTCTTCTTGCTCGCTGCCAGGCTATTCAGGATGTCACTGCTGCCGAAACTCTGGAAGCTATTGGTATTCGGGAAGCTCTGAGCTGGCTCCTCCGTACACCGCACCCACGAGTGGAGATAGAGACGGACTGTCAATCTTTAGTTCCCCTGCTCGAGCAGGAGACATCTTTCCGGTCACCACTTGGTCATATTATTTCAGACTGTAAGCACTTACTAGCATCTATTTGTAATGTGTCAGTCAGGTTTGTTGGGAGATCAGCCAATAGAGTGGCTCATGTTACAGCTCGAGCCACGTTGGAGTACCCTGATCATTCCTGGAATAATGTAGACATTCCCGACTTTATTTGGGACATTGCTGTAACCGAGTTGATCCAGTAATGAATTGATATCTTTTACCTCAAAAAAAATCTTCACTGGAAAATTGATCTGTGACAGGACCACTAATTAATACTAATATGATACAGATCTTAATACAATAAAAAAGAACATGAATCACATCACAACCACAATGGTTTTTATATCAAAATGTAATTCAACGTGACAAACCTAGGAGCATAATTTTTGTTTGGTAGAGAACAAAACAACTAATGATTTTATGCACAATGGAATAATCATAAAGATCCGCTGAGCACTAAGGCAAAACTAAATTACAAGACCGTACGCAATTTGTGTATGAACACAAAAGAGTTGAATCATTAGTGCTGCACTTTCACCTCTTCCTTCTTCGGTCTATTTCATACGCGCTTCTTTCATCTGTAACATACGAGCTTCGTTTAAACGGATCAACCCACTGCTTGTCCTTCTCCACCGCTTGCTTCCACCGTTGCTTAAATCTCCTCAGCTCCCACGTCGATTGCCTCCTTATCTGCACACCCACATCACTAAACCATTAGCTAGAGATTACCCACATTAAGGCTAAAGTTAATCATTAATCGACATCTCACCTCACTTCGCGAATCCACATTGGTGCTTGGTCGAGTTTTTACCTTTGTTGATCCCTCGGGGCTTGAGGCCTAGAAAAAAAGACGGGGATATGTTATGGTAGTAATACTCGTCATCACTATCACAAGCTACAAGAATCACACAGCAATGTGAAAGAAATGAGCTTACCTTTCTTCCAGAGGATTCGTCTCCACCCAAAGTTTGTATGCCCTTGTGTACAATGTACTCGCTATCAACAACTCCAACCTTCTTTGAGCGATCTCCCTAAAAGTGGCAAAGAAATAATAAATGAAGCCGAAGATACACGATGTTATAGAGAATGGTGGGCTAAATTTTCACCTGTGCACAATATCCAAGCTTCATATCCATTCCCCATCCGTGGACCAGATCATTCTGGACAAAATGAAAATGCCTCGGTAAATAGAAAGGTAATTGACATAATGGTTTTGCTAAAATGGTTTTTGTGCAGTTTTTTTTTTTTGAAGATGGTTTTTGTGCAGTTAATTATGAACAGAAGCACAAATCTAATTTTGAATCATCCAATGGGAAGATGAAAACATAACTTAACTCTGCATGTCAAGGAAAGTTGTAAATTAAACTTTACTTTCCTAGCCTATGAAGATAAATTACTTTCTTCTTTTCACATATTTAAGGCGGATTAGATGACAAATGATATAGAATTACCTGTATAAGATGCCAAGCCCAGTACCAAGCAGATCTTGAAACCACCGGAGCCATGCCCTCCACAAACCTATAAATGTAACGTGAAATCATATTAATTAGTTAATGGAAAAGGACAGATCGAGGGAAAAAATGGAAAAGGAAAAGAACAAGAGAGCACAAGACATAGCAATGGCCAAGTCTGTTGAAAAAATAAACAGAATATGATGGAATAAAGATTTCAGTAAGACCAAGTGAACCAATTAGACAAGGACAACTCACCCGCTGCATGGCGGTCCCTCGCTGTGATCATCACACCTTGTATGGCCTCGATCATCATAAACTCTTCTGCACAAAGCAATATTCCACATTAGCATCACAACTATTTGCAACATGTGTTCTGGGTACCTAGAATTTGTTATTCCATTTAATTACCTATGGAACTTTTTAGCTCTTGATCGAATAGTAATTCTGTGATGTATGTCTGTTGAGTTCGGATCTAGAGCTGGCTGAGATATTTCCAGTCCTTCAGCTTTAACAATCTCCAGATATCTGATTAGAACAGCTATTAATCACTAACATTGGCCTCGGTAAAAGCAGAAGAAAACATTATCTAAATGTACCTTCCAGGATTGAAGTGCTCCACCCCCAAATCTTCATCCCACAGAAATATGTAATCATACATAGCCACCACATCTGGATGTAAAAAGCGTTTTGCAAACCACCTGTAGATAAAAGACATGAGTCACAACAAGTTTAGTATAAAAAAAAATCAATGGTGAATATTACCATTTTGTCTGATTCTGGACAACCACATGCGAAGCCTTGCCACTCCAGTCAAGCTCTGACCACCCATCCACATGACCATCGTAGTGGAACAAAATGACAGTAAAATTCTCTGAAAGAAACTGAACTCCACCAACATCAGGAATGGGATTCTCCGCTTTGTGAATATGTTGAAGATGGGAAAATATAATTGAGACAAAATACCTTTGAAACAATAAGATCAACATTTTGCTTTTGTTTAATTCCAACCGGAATAGCAAGCAAGTTATGACTGATAGATTTATCAACCTGGATTTTAAATAGAAACATTCATAAATGACAAACAACTAAAAAAATCAAGAGCTTATAAAATAATGATCATCAAAACTGACCCTGGACCTCAAACCATGAGTCCACCATAGAGGTTTTAATTCCAAGTCAGAATGACGTTCTATTACACCATTAGGCAAGTTATGCAGCATCGCAGAAGCCAAGTATGATTCCTAGATAAAAGCACAAGAACGATTTGAGAGCCTTGTATATCAAAATATGTAATTTGAAATGAACAAAAGCATTACCTTTAAACGGTCAAAGGGACGTAATCTAGCTTCCATCTAATAAGAATGGCAGGAAGAAAATGAGATATATACTTGAGGACTTCACAAGGTAAACACAAACAAAATTGCAAAATCCAAAAGCAGACAGAACATGAATCTATCTAACTAATGATTGTCCTCAAGTTCCTATAGGTTCTTATCCATGTGATTGAAAAAGAAAGTGATGGAGTCACCATGCCTCAGCCTGTTGTAACTGATAATTTGTGGTTCTATACACAATAAACAGCATCACTATACATATGATCCCCATGAATGGAAGTTGCTTCATCTTCAATCCACAAGTTCCCTAAACAAAACAAAACGGGTTAGTCCCGAGTCCTCCAAACTCTATATGAAGACAAAAACTAAAAACGATGAGAAAAGATTCCAGAAGTTACTCCTTCAAATACATGACTTCTTTTCTTCAAGAGCCATTTCCAAGTTTGTAGCAACTTCATGGACAACCAATACCACTACTCTCCCCTCATAAAAAAACCCTGCAGCATCCACATTATGGGTAAATCAGAAAGCCTTTCGTGAGTTTTCACGGCTATATATTCATTAAGAATAAGCCAACTCTATTGTTTGTCACAAAACAAAAACAAACCCAGAATTGTTTTAGGGATACAGAATCTAACTATGAAGAAAAGCAAATCACAAACAGCACATCACCAACCCTAAAATCCATCATAAATTAGAAAGTAGATCAACATTTTACTAATCATGCCAGGGAAATTCTCATGAGAAGCCATACCCATGGGGTACTTAAATTTCAGCAGATAGATTTGCTTCACCAAATTCAAAATGCAGAGGAATAAAAACCCACATATGCTATTCAAACAACTATCATAAGCTACTCAGCAAAAGATTCCCTGATTAAAATAGCTTATTGTTTATAGGGTCTTCCCAAGAATCTAGACCAAATGTTCCCTATACAAATCAATATTTTTTGAAAAACTGGAAAAAAAAACTTTTTTTAATCATCAACCCTTTCACATCCAAACACAATAGCATCAGACTAAAAAAAGAACCAGAACACAAACATTTGAAAAGAACAAAAATCAAGCTCTGAGCTTGAGTGTTGTGCAGAGCTGGATCTCCCTCTGAAATGCCACTAACCCATAACTTAAATCCAAAAACCCACCACCAGAAATCGGAAGCAGATGATAAAGCACAAACCTTTAAACGTGATGAGTGGCAGAAGAGAGCATGAGCTACACTCTGCGTTTCTGCGAAGAGATAGAGAGATCGAGCAATAGCATGAAAAGGGAGGGACCTGAGAGCTCAATCTAAGGAACGAGTGTGTTCCTTATGTTGAAGAAGAGGACTCCTCAAATGTCATTCTGAGAACAAAACACAAAAGAAAAGAAAAGAAACACAGAGGCGCAGTAACAACAACAGCACGGTTTCGTCTATTGCTAGCTTTTTGGCCTCAACGAGTCAAAGGTCTTGCCGTAAGCAATGGTAAAGATCAAATATTTGCTCTCCTGTCACTCTCATCTTATTTCGCTGTTTAAGCTAAGATCAACACTATTCTGTTACTATTAATCACCCTTTTCTTACTCTCCTTTTTCCATAATTAATATCTATTAAAATTATACCTTGCTTTTATTTTTTTGATTTTTCATATGTTCTGACATTTTGTTAGTGCACATTAATCCATTACATAAAAGTACTTTCTTCAAATAGCCCTACAATATCATATACAAGATTATCAAAACAAAAAAAATTCATATACAAGACAGGTAAGCAGCTATAATTCACGCTGACAATCTTTATGATAATCATTTTAAGTTCAAAGTCATCTAAAATTTAAAATTTGAAACATCAACAAACAAAAAAATATTAGTCACAATCATGATTCATGAGTGTAACCCCCTCAAATAAGTTGTACAAGGCCTTTATTGCAACAACAACAAAAGTTGTACAACCCCTTTAGGTTAAAGTTGGTCACGACCTTTACCCCAATATCATTCTAAATGGACCAATTCAACCTGAAAAAATTATGAATACATAAAATTATATCGATCATTTATCTATGCTAGGGGGTCGAATTAAAATATCAAGTGAAAGGTCACAGTTTTAGGATCGTTAAATACTAACCAACATTTATGTTTTTTCAACAAAACAAAGTTACAAGGTTGAGACTAATGTGTATGGCAAGGGTCCTAATTAAATTTGTACCTTGCTTATATCCCAACAGCTTCCTAATTAAATTTGGATGGGTCAACCCGAAATATCTGTTACCCTAACAAACAGAGGTGTAATGGAATAAATTTTACTAATTTGATTGAACTATAGTGAAACTAGTTAGTAGAATATGATATTAATAGAACACTATACTTTTTTTTTGAGAAGAACACTATACTTATTTAGTAGAATATTCAAAGCTATCTGTTGAATTTTTCACCTACATTAGCTATTTATTTAGTTGGTGGTAGGTTTACACATTCACTCCCAACAAACCATATACATAAATGATACACTTAATTTGGTATCAAATACTGTATGATCAAATATTTAAAAAATATATATTCAAGTAACCGTTTTGATATCCAAAAATTTAGTGTCATTGTCAACCAAGCCAGCCTTTTAAAAAAATAAGAATCAAAATAAGGACACTGAAGCCTTATTTTGAGTTTTTGACAATAAAGATGAGAACCAAAATAAGGTGGTTCTCAAACATTTACAGACCAACACAACCCTGGACAACCTTTATGATATTTCACTATGGAACATTTAAAACAGAGGACAACAAACAAAATCCTCTTCATACTAATCTTATTACAATGTAAAAAGAGTTGGATGGAAATTTTGTACATAGAAGATGTTTATAGGCCCAGTTTGCTGAACTTCAAAACCCGGAATTATAACTAATTTACACAATGAACAGCACCTGCATATATCTTCCCTTTTGTCCAGACCTTCTTTGGCCAGCCAGAGCTTTTCATCGTCACCATTTACTCCACCAATGAAGCCGAGTCAGCATCACTTGACTTACTACCTCCACTGGAAGTCGAACCCACATCAGTCCCTGTTCAGTTCAGACAACCTTTCCTGACGATGTGGCGGTTACCTGGACGGACACTTCTTGGTTTCACCGGAGGGTTATACATTATTGATCTGCTGGAGAGGTCGGTAGAGGCTGTCTTGTTGCTTGAGCCCTTGTAATGTTGCTGCAACATTTGCTTGACCAAGTCTCTGAGGAGTAGTGCAGACTTGTGCTCGCGTGTCCTCTTGGAGTAGAAGACCAGAGCATTGTTAGCGAGGAGAAGCAGATCTCGAAACACTTCCTTTGCTGATGATATGAGTTGGGTAGCAATTCTCAATCTTAAAGTCTCAAGGTCCATATGTTGCCTAATTGTTTTCTTGTATTTTCCTCGTTTCTGTCATGGAGGATGCAAGATCATGAGGAACTGGTTCTGTAAGATAAACATAAAGATCTTTTGTTGCATACAAAAATGTAAGGAACTGTCATCATCCTATTTTGATATCAAGAAACCGAGTTAATAGAATGTAGAGTCAAAGCATCTAAAATGTAAATACCTGACTGTCAAGCCGCCGCTGGAAAATGGAGCCATATTCACTCCCTACAACAGAATGAAAAATCCCCATTAGGTCATCGAGTCCACTTTGCAAATCCCTGTTGCAATCCTCAGTACAATCCTTCCTCTTTCTTTTTCCTCTCCTCTTCCTTACACTCACTCCTCCCTGTCCTCCACAAAGAGTCCTTTTCTCAATGCCCAACAGCTTCTTCTCTTGACTATAAGACTCTGAACTTTCTGGCTTAGTCACTGGTTCTCCAGCTAACACTGAAGCCGGAATCTGACATTCAGTTGCCCAGTTAGTCTGAGTTTCATGTGTGAAACTACTGGCGGATAACCCATCCTTGGATGCCTCCTTGCTGGAGGATCCAAGTCTCTCCAACTTTTGAAACGTTATAGGTGATTCTGTGTGACTGGAGCCGTAACCTATATGACATTCATCTCCTCTATCAGCTTTAAGTGTCTCAAGCATAGACTCCAGCAACCTGAAAATGACAATTTAGTAGACCATAACACATCAATGAAGATGCTTTATTGATCATTAGATCATCTTGGTGTCATAAGAACAGTGTATTTTAAGCTGAGTAATATCCTTTTGATGAACTTCAGGTTTCAAGGGACTTAGAGGATTAATTGTTTACAGCTATACTCCAACCTATTATTATTTAAAACAAGCTAGAGGTAGCAACAATTTACCCTCTCTAATAACAAACATTCATTCTTTAGTGATCAAATGGATAGTAACTAACCCAATCAAGTCTTCAGACTGCTCTATGGCTTGCCTCAATTCTTCCATCCGTCGCTTTCGTAGCTCTTCAAACCAATCTCTAAGGAGGAAAATGAAAAGGCATATCAATATCAGTATGAGCGATTATCCAAAATATAGCTTAGACACTTCCGTCCTGAGTAAGAACATAGTACTAAGTATCTTGTACATGTAGAGATCAATTTATACTAGAAAAAGAGCAATTTGGGGAAGTTATGCAAAACTGTAGATGAACAAACATTATAACTAAAACAATAATACAAGTAACTTTAAACACACTGGCAAGCACACCCACCAACCAACAAAAGCATATTACTATTACCATTAACTTAAGTCTTCATGTTTTTTTATTACTTTATATTGACTAATTATCAATCATGAAAATTTTCACATCTCTTACTTCAGCTGTTCAACCCAATTAATCATATTTTGACAGGAAAAATAATTTCAATTCATTGTGTTCTTATAAGAATGGAACGAAGTGTATTTTAGTATGCTAAAAAAAGACGGTATCATTTACAATATATTCGATGGAGTTCAACATTGGGCACACTTCAAATTCCTATCGCCTATAAGGAAGATGACATCTATAGTCACAATGTTACTAATAGTGCAATGCACTTCAAAAACCAGAAAGTTAAGCAATATTCTGGTAAAGGGGATACTTAAACCAACTTTCAGACTAAGGTCTATCAATAAAAAAAAGGTATCCAATTCCGTTAGGGAAATTTGAGTTTATATGCTTCAAAACATATCCTATTTATTTTATATGCCCATATAATTACATATTTCAAAACTATGCTTTTAAAATTTGTTGAGACGAAATTGCCCTCAAGCATAAGCATCCTATGTTCTCTCTTCCGATTTGGTTTGAACGGCACAAAAGCAAAGCATAACATACAATTTCAGAGAGCAAGCTTTTTTTGATCAGAGAGAACTCAACGGCAGAGGAGCATGCCGGAGATGGTCTCGACGGCGGAAGACGATGCCGGAGACGGCGTCGGCGACGAAGGAGCAGGCTGTGCTGGGGCTGCCTGAGCGGCTGAACGTCCTCTCTTCCGCACAAGTGGAAGCCGGATCTAGTCTCGACGGCAGAGGAGAAGCCGGAGATGGACTCGACGGCGAAGGAGTCTCAGGACTTTTCTCGAACACCTTGTGGGCACACCATTAAAGCCTCTCCGCTCCTCCGCGGACGGCCATTTTTTCCCTCATGAATCCTGACGGAGAACCCGAATCTCCCCCTTCGTTGACTCCGACGGAGTCTCAGTACCCATTTGCATCTGGGTCTCTGTTCTCCGGCGCTCTGTCCTCGGGATTTGGGACTTTCTCCACCTTAAACCCTCCTGATTTGAAGCCAGGTTCCGCCGGAGAGATGATTCCGGCGAGAGGCGGCGAGGCAGAGGAATTTGACGCACCACGGCCTCTTGAGTTCAACCCGATTCCTCCGTTTTTGTCGAAAACATTCGATTTGGTCGACGACCGGATGCTGGACCCGATTATCTCGTGGGGACCCACCGGCGAAAGCTTCGTGGTTTGGGATCCGATGGAGTTCGCCAGAATTGTCCTTCCTCGGAATTTCAAGCACAACAATTTCTCCAGCTTTGTCCGACAGCTCAACACTTATGTGGGTATCGCAGCCAATAATTGCTGCTGTGTGATCTGTATGTACGAATTTGTTCTTTTTTTGTGTGTTTGTGTGCTTTTTTTATTCTTGCAATTTCCCTATTTGTTTGAATTTACTGTTGTTTGATGTTCCACGATTGATTGATTGATGTATCCCTGGACTGTAGATTGGTATGACAGATGTGGAATTTGAGGTATATGCTGTTCTTATCTATATTGTTTGATCAATTTGATGTAGCTTTCAGGACTGTGGAAGGCTTGCTGATGTATCCTTAACTATATAATTAATGTTGTAAGAAAATTCTAATTGGCTGGTTTTATGAACTGTGTATGCTATTATGATCTGTGGATTGGTGAATATGTTGAAAAGTTTTTCTTACATCAGCTCGTGCCAAGGCCCGAGAGGGCCAAATTTGTTGTTCTTAATCCTGCTGAGTGCTGATCAAAGCACAATCTTCTTCCCAAGGTATAGAATTTCAGGTTATTGCAATGTGTTCACCTTGAAGGCCTGCCTTGGTTTATGCAAATCATCATGTTTACATCTTCCATTTCGAACCTCGCTTTGTATCAAATTTTTAATCTTTTTGGGATTCTGTGTTCAGGGGTTCCACAAGATAGATTCTGACAGGTGGGAGTTTGCGAATGAAGCTTTTCGGCGGGGGAAGAAGCATCTGCTGACAACAATCCAGAGGCGTAGTAAGGCACCATCTCAATCCCTACAAGTTGCTGCTGAAGTTGAAGCTGACATAGTGATGTTGAGGAAGGAGAGGTCTGTGTTGATGAAGGAAGTGTTGGAGTTGCAGAACCAGAACAAAGGGACAGTTCATCACATGGGGATGGTGAAAGAGAGGCTCGAGGGCGCAAGAAAAGGGGAGAAACAAAAGGGTTCGTTTTTTGCGCA
>JAYMSU010001487.1:0-10353 GCA_036897765.1 Erodium chrysanthum | reverse complement strand
CATAAAACCCATCTTCAACAAATTCCGTAGAATTAAAGCCATGACTCATGAGTCGCCTCCAACTCTAAAACATGACACTCAAAGTATTAATCAAACTAATAACATATGTAATCAATATCATATTCTTAGTCCTTTCCCCATATGTCCATACTCATATTTGAGTATATATATGTTTTCGTTTAGAGGTAAAAAAGTACAATCATAGAAGCTCATCGAACTCATGATAGGATGAGAACATGCCCCTGATCGACCAGAATGTTCTCCTTCATTTGAAGAGGATTCGAATATGTATGGATTTTGTTTAGTTAAAATATTAGGGAAAACTTCATTTCACTAGGATCAACTTTAATTACAAGCAAATCAATTTATTACCGTCGATTTCACAACTCATACGTGTATGTAGTTGATAAAATACAAGAATGAGAACAGTTATTTTTTGACGAGTTGTCAAACCTTGATGAAAAGTGAATAAACCATAGATGAACGTGCGTTTTTGAGTTAATTCCTTTATTCTATGTCGTAATTAATCTAATACGCGTCAGGTATGTTGTGTCATACGCAACTCATAAAAATAGTATATCACATTCTGGGGCTCTCCCGGGGCCTTAGTGGGTACTCGAGCAATCGACATACATAAATGTCTATTTGTAAGTTTTGGTAGGTTAGTATGTTTTTTAGTCGCTCAAAAGTGCTTTTAAGTTTTTGGGAACTTTTACGTGTTACTATATTTTTTAGTTATTTAAACATGTCTATTTGTAAGTTTTGAGTGTCTTGCATGTTAATAGGTTCATTTTTCAGTTTTGGGTATCCTTGCATGTTTATATGGTTTTTTCGTTACTAGAAAATATCTACTTTTCTGTTCCACTGTATTCCTATATGTTACTATTTTAGTCGCTAGAAATAATTATTTTTGAGTTTTAGGTACTCTTGCATGTTAGTATATATTTTACTTAAAACAAATGTGATACAAAGTTGTAAAATAACATTTCCCCTCTTTTTTTTACCTCCACATAAAAATTGATCGGCATGGGAAACATTAGATTAGATCTGATTTTAACATGACATCAAAAGATTATCCTTACAATTACATGCATGAACTTCCACTCTATTATCTAATGTGTGTCGATCTTTCAACTACAAAGATTTACAATAAAAAAGATTAGAAGTGCCGATCACGTAAAAAAAAAAGGAATAAAACCACATTTGTTTACTCATTTACCATTTTCATTTAATTACTTGCTGTTTTCATAAGAACGCGCCCATTTGGGTCAATGAAACAGATAATTTGTATATAAATGGTGTGATTGTGCTGTCAAGAATTGTTATAACAACATAGGTGTTGTGTATCTATAGCTACTGTGACATGACATAACAGAACTGAATCAACTCTCAGTTGGAGCTTGTTTTTGGTTCCTGGTTATGTCATGCACACCTCGTTACTCTCCTAAGCTCAATCCTGGTTCCTTTAACATACTTTTTCGATTCTTTTTGTTGAATTCAGAACTGGGTTTTGGCAAAAATTTGATCTTTTTCTTGTTGTTGGGTTTTGTCTCTGTTAGAGATAATTTTATCCGATGGGTTCTGGTTTTGGTCCCAGAGTCGTTCTGTGTGCTATGGTTTACTTTCTTGTTGTAGCTTCAATCTTTGTTTCTGCACAAGAAACCTCTTCAACTAATGGTGCAAACGGAGCCAGTAAAGCGGTTCACTCCGATGCAACGTCTCATTCGACTTACAAACATGTTTGGCCTGTAAGTCCATTCAGATTTTATTCTATCTAAGGTTTGCATCAGTTCATTTCTTGATTTTGATTTTTGGACTGATTGATTCACAGGAACTGAGGTTTGGATGGAAAATCATAGTGGGCACCATAATTGGGTTCCTAGGAGCTGCATTTGGAAGCGTTGGAGGTGTGGGTGGGGGTGGTGTTTTTGTGCCTATGTTAGCTCTCATCTTAGGATTCGACACCAAATCCTCTGCAGCCGTCTCGCAATGTAAGAACTTGGGAGTTTTTTTTTGGTTTATATTTCAATCTCTCTACAGTATTGATTTGCTTGTTTTGTTCTTTGTTGTTTAATAGGTATGATTACTGGTACGGCTGTAGCAACTGTGTACTACAATTTGAGGTTGAGACATCCAACTCTTGACATGCCACTCATTGACTATGACTTGGCTCTGCTGTTTCAGCCAATGTTGGTGCTTGGGATCAGTATTGGAGTTGCTTTCAATGTGATCTTTGCTGATTGGATGATCACAGTCTTGCTGATCATTCTCTTCCTGGGTAAGTAACCTTAATAGTTTTTGATTTCTCCCATGTTTGAAACTTGAATCTTGAGCTGAACTTGGTCTTTATGTCCCGCAGTGACGTCTATCAGAGCGTTCATGAAGGGCATCAAGACATGGAAAAAGGAAACCATAATCAAAAGGGTTGGTTTCAATTTCAATCCTAATAGCCTACACATGTTACTTCCATTCCTTTTGTCTCACTTCTTTTCTGGTTTTTTATTTATTTTCAGGAAGCTGCTCTGCACTTGGAATCAAATGGTGAGAGTTTTCAAACTTGTTGTCTGTATTAGTACAAGTTTTATCGCCAGGAAGAGAAAAATATGATTGGAACTGAACCAATGGCTCTTTTGATCATCATCATCAGGTGCTCATAATGAAGAAATTGCTGCAAAGCCTCAACCTGAATCCACAAGCAATGGAGTCCCAACAGAAACCAAGAAACTGAAGAAGAAAAGGGTAGGTAACATTAGCTTGCATCTTGTTTGGTTTGTTCATGGTCCCGGTCTGAGGCTGACCTTATGGAGCTTCCTAGGTTTCTGTCATTGAGAATGTGCGGTGGAAGAAACTTGGACTTATTGTTGCTGTGTGGGTCGCAATCCTCGCGTTGCAGATAGCCAAGGTTATGTCCAATCCCTCGACTTGTTTGATTTTCTCTAAAAACCCGAATAGAACCTAAACTAACAGAGACACTCTTATGTTTTCTTGAACACAGAACTACACATCAACATGTTCAGTGGTGTACTGGACGCTCAACGTGTTACAGGTACTTGTACCTTAACTATGATGTTACTTTTACTTAGCATTGAAAATTAAGCAGTTGTTATGTGGTTTCAGATCCCAGTGGCCATGGGAGCATCAGGATATGAGGCAGTGAATCTGTACAAAGGGAAGAGTGTGATCTCATCCAAGGGAGAGTCGGGCGCAAACTGGAAAGCTGGGAAGCTGATCTTCTGTTGCTTTGTAGGCGTTGTTGCTGGAATTGTTGGTGGCTTGCTCGGTCTCGGTGGAGGTTTCATTTTGGGCCCTCTTTTCCTGGAAATGGGAATTCCTCCTCAGGTCCATTTCCATTTCTCTATCTGCCAAAAACAATGTGTCATATCATGTTATGTGACATGACATTTTTTTATCAGCTAAATGTGTACCAAGCAAAGATAGCAATAAACCTTACTTACGTAGAAAGGGTCACTAAGCACTTGATTCTTTAAATAGACGCGTGATTGTTTATACCAGGATTTGAATTTTGGTCTTCCATTATGTTGGTTATGTGACATGACATGGTTTGTTGTTATTCCACAGGTAGCTGCAGCCACAGCAACATTTGCAATGTTGTTTTCATCGTCCATGTCGGTCGTTGAATATTACCTTCTGAAACGCTTCCCAGTTCCTTATGGTAAGTTCATCTTGTAATTACACTGAACTTGGGTTTTTCTGATATATTCATGTCAGTATATATATGAATTTTCCATTGATGATGATGATGATGCAGCTCTGTACCTTGTGGGGGTATCTACTATTGCTGCACTGTTGGGGCAGCTCGTGGTGAGGAAGATGATCAAGTTGTTGGGAAGAGCATCTATCATCATCTTTGTTTTGGCCTCCTTGATCTTTGTCAGTGCATTCTTTCTAGGTACATATGATTAATTTTCTCCATGTTGTTTTTAAAATGTTTGACTGTCTTGTTACAAAATGGTTTAAGGATGGTTTGTGTGCATGTTTTGAAACAGGTGGAGTTGGCATAGCTGACATGGTTGATACCATCAAGCATAAGGAGTATATGGGATTTGCTGACATTTGTGCATTTCAATCTTAATAACTCGGAAAAGACCAACATCAGATCTCACTTCTGATTCAAATGATTACTGTAATCTTCAATTAGATATGGTTTAAAGGATGATATTGTTTCTTTCTTTATTCCATAGATTCTGATTTTAAGTGTATTTCCTTTTTCTGTGTTACAATTCCAAAATTTTAAGTTATTTGTTGTCAAGTCTGTACTAACCAAGATTCTACCATATAGTTTTACTTTCTGGTTTCCCCAAAAGTTTTCAGCTGAAGTTGTAATGTATTATCATGTCATCACTCTGTTATATCATATGGAGGGGAATAAGAAATTGACATTGTGCAAAGTTTTCTCCTTGGGATCGACACAATAGGAAAATATACATTTGATAATATCATTATAGTTTGTCGTTATGATATTCATAATTCGTTTTAACAAGTTTTAGAAAATTACATCTATTTTATGCATGATATGATATTGGGTTTTGATGAAAAGTGTTTGAGTTAAAAATAAAAAAATAAACAGGCATGTGTCACTCATGTGTTGATTAGTCTTATGTCAATTCCTAATTTACCCTTAGGGTTACGCAGCTCCCGTAAGCCGAGGCGAGAAAATGGAAGAAGAGGTCAGAAACGGAGGAGAGGGAGATGGGCCAAGGAGGAGGGGGGTCAAAACCCTCGAAGGATAAGATGGGTATTTCATTTTCACAATTACAGTTCAAACAAAAATTTGTGTTTTTTGACAATGAGCACGGATCCAACGGGTAATTCATACATGACATGTAAAATTACTAAAATAAATTGCACAACTTGTATAAAAAAATCTTAAATAAAAACTGCTATACTTCTAAGTCGTACAACTAGATTACAAGGAAACCAACAATATTTTTTTTTGGCTTCCAAACTGTATGTGACCCTCTGATATAATTTCTTCCTGGACTCTTGCTATGAAATTAACTCAACACTTCTCTCAAATACCCTTCTAAGTTCTTAGATACTAATACCAGTATAAATTACAGTTCATCTTTGACGCTTTGGTCTGTTGCTTTAAAATGTTTTTTGATAGATCCTGCCAAGTCCTTCATGCTGGATTTTGAGGGAAGTTTAACCTGTGCACAGGGAAAAGAAAACAACAACTAAGATGGATAGAACGAAAACAATAGACAAATAAACTTAACTAAATACATCATTAAATAATTACCGGATTTGCTTTATCACCAGCTGGGTAAAATAGGAGAGTTGGGTAGTCGTCAACCTGCAAAATTACAAAGAAAGTAATAAGTAACCAGGGTTGTTTATCAGCATTTCTTTGCATCATTAATAATCTCACAAATAAATAAAAGAAACGTTCAAAGCTATCATCAAAGAGATTCAGTTATTGTAATCTACTTGGAGACATCTAACTTGGTTATAATCAATAAGGCCAAAATTAAATCAAGATTCGCTTTGAATTTTTTGATTGGCGATTCCTTGTCTAATCTATAATCTAATTTGTATGTACCAAGATTCGAACTCGGGACCTCACATATGTAGAAGTGAGCTCCTTACCACTTGAGCCAATTCTGGTTTGTCGTGCAAATAAGCCTATAACTTCTCATAAATCAAATACTCATCCAATTCCAAAACAAGTGTCTAGGAAAAGTTATTTAGTGATGTTCTTTTCCTCATATCCCCTATGTGCTTTAACAAAGTAAAGAGAATTAATCTCTTAAGGATATCATTGCAACTTCATGCATAACTTGCCCAAAAAGGAAAGTGAACACTCATTTTAGAACAACATTTGTAAAGAAAGTGGATACTTATTTGGGAACAGGATGAGCAACAGTTTTCATATGGTAAAGCCAAATCGTAAATCAGTAGCTAAGAAGGGCGGGGCCAGTGCACAAGGCTCCAATTTCTATATCAGCCTCTATGGGGCAAAAATTAGGCAATAATCCATTTCCATTTATACTTATTCACAATTTCCAAAACTGGCCTGGTTGTAGGGATAGGTTTCTGTTCTTAGATGTTAATTGAAAATAAAAACTGATTTTTGTTTGTTTGGTGTTGTAAGTTATTGCACTCCCTTATATATGTATCATCAGCATCATACGAACTGATAAGTTTGCATCATGCATACTTAGTAGGTTAACAATAGTGTGATCATCCCTTACCTGCAGTTTTGGATGTTCATTTGCAGAAGCATCAATCCTTGCAAATACTAGATCATCAAGACCCTTGAAATGCTTAGCCAACTTCTCAACTTGTTTGCTTGTCGTTTCACAATTCACGCACCAAGGTGTGTGTACCTGTTGATGTAACAGAAAGCATAAGTTTCTTTTAGGTAGAAAATTGAAACATTTTTACATTAGCAACTTCTTCCCGGACTCTTCCTATGAAATTAACTCAGCAATTCTTAAAGGCATTCCAGAAAATCACAGTTAGGTAGTTCCATACAAAAACTTGTAGCCAACCTACATGTTCACAAGTATATCATTACAATATTGATGCTACATGTATGAGAATGTGATTACAAAGTGCATTAGTTCACTGATTCTTGTCTTGTGAATTACGAGATACAATATATTATAAGAACGCTGGTACCATAAAACTTGGCCACATGCACATTCTGTTACTCCACAAATAGATATACTAGTCCATCGTGTCATATTAAGACGAATCATTTGAATGGGTTCCCCGTAGGCGAGCAGTCAGAGAAGCAGGCCTATTTTAAAGATAACGCTGACATGATAATCAACCGGAATATAGAAGGGATGAACATTTTAACTTTTAAGAGAATTATACAAACCTCTAGAAGAACATTCTGGGGGCTATTCAAAACCAAGTCGTCAAATGTCTTCCCTACAATGACAAGGACACTTGCATCTGTCTGCAATATTCACAAAAACAGATGTTTTGAAGATCGAAAAGCATGAGAAATAAGATGATGAAAATTATATCGCATTCCATAAGTTGAACTCAAATCCAACACAACAAATAATAAAACTTTACATGACTGCACATTAAACAAGAACTACCATGTGTGTGTATTACATAATTTTTCGCAAGATTTCTCACAGCTGCTCACGATAAGGATACTAATGAGTTAGGACTCATTTACAATCACCAAGAGACCAATCTATTTTCTTAGTCACTATTTTGACTAGTCCACATTGCAGTACCAATAAGTTTTTGAGTTGACCATGGGAAACACTACCAGCTTATTCAATCAATATACTAATAAGTTGGCCTGGTTCATACTGTTAAACAGCAAAACATAACATATATCCAACATGGAATGAATTTTCTTATACACCGAAAACAAATTGAACTTGAACCACAGATGACCCCCAAAAAAAGAGATTTGGAAGGGAAGGAAAAGCACTCTTACGTTATCTGGTATTGCCTTTGATTTGAAGTAAGGCGCTTCAGTACCATGAAGAAGCCTGGAGCCAAACTCCTAGAGAAGTCAATACAGAACACCATTAAGCCATGCTATGTATCTCAAATGCAAACATCCAAAAAAAGAAAGACTGTTACCTCAATGTTGCTTGGTGTTGGATCTGACTCTAGTAAAAACTTTGAACTGTTTTTGTTATCAAAAGCTACCACCTGTCGGGTAAACAGAAAAAAAAAACATAAACTGCATCAGCCCATGGTTTCAGTTTCTAATTATTTGGAGAAATGAAAATTACTAATAGAAAACTGACCACGGTTTTCTTTGATTCCTCAAGCCCAAATATAGTTAGGAAGGGCTTTGCAAGGTTGTCGTCTGTAATGTCTACATATATAAACATTATCTGCATCCAGAAGATAGCAGTATGAGAATACTAAATAAGTGACTGATACTTCAAATCTCCAGTAGCTTGACAAGTTTTGTTAACTATGTACCTTAGACTTGAACTTCCTTGCAACACCTTGAAGAGGTTCAAGAAGACTCTTCAAGTCATCTGCGTATCCAAACACAATGACCTGTAGACACACAACTCAGTTATTTCTCATAAGCATGCTTCGAACTCATTTTAATTTATGTTACCTTCATCAAAGTTGTAATGTAACTTCAGATGAATAAGAAAAAGGATCTAACAATTGCTGCAGTTTTTGAATGAAAACTAATATAAAGTGGAACTGATGTATGTAAAACATATAAAATTTAATTGTACCAGTTTTGACACACATATTTGCAATGGTCACAAGCCAATTGACTATGAACCAAAGAAAGGAGGGACAATGTGATGGCAGTAACACCAACCTGAAGTTTTGTTGGGCTGGAGTAAACTCTGATAGAATTAATTTCTGTCAGTCTCGTAACCAAAGGGTACTTGTTATAGTCCAAGAAGTCCAACATTTTGTCAGTCTCAAATGCCCCGTCTGCAAAATTAAACAAATTAAGAGCTCACCAAGTCAGTCAATTCTGGTGGGTCAGATATGTAAGAACCCTGAAGAAAAATACAAACTTAAATACTGAACTAATTCAAGTAAACCAGTATAGATGATTTAGAAAATCACCAACTCACCATATGCAGTGTATCTTTCTGGCTCACTTTTCACAATTCCAAAGAAAAGCTTAGTAGGTTTAATATCTGGGAAGAGAACTTTGGCAACTTCCTTATTGCTTGTTTCAACAAACTGGATTTCATCGTCTAAGGCCGCTGCTTTTATAAATTCTTCGTATTCAGTTCCCTAAGAGAGTTCCATAGCAAGTGAGTAAATAAAACATCATTATATCAGAGTTCAACACACATTACTTTTCTATACACAGCAATTTTGATATGTTACTTTTCAGTGTTGATAACTATCAGACTGAAGCATACAGGAATACAAGAAAAAGTAACAGAGATCTGCAAAATGTAATTATTTAACATCAATAGATTATGTGATGACCAAAATTTCACATGTACAACACAAGAAGAATGCCAAGATGTTTATTTTACATTCCTAACATTACAATAATAGTACTTTTGTATATAGATGATGAGACATATGGCATACAACATGAAAAGAGCACGCATATTTAACCTTCATATACATAATTAAACCTAAAGTGTTCTATGAATTGACTGAGCACATGATTGAGACTAGCTGCTCATGTCATGCTCAGTATACATCTGATCAGCAGTATATAAAAATATTGGAGACTCAGATATCTCAGATGGTGATAGAACATCCAAAATCCTACTAGTGATGGGTTTTGTAAGAACTGGACAGTCCTATTTAGCAAAAGCCCTAGTGACAAACACCCACTTTCCCCTTACTATCATTGAGGAGGAGCCGTTCACTTCCTATATATGCTCCAGCATATAGTTGACAACTATCGTCGCAAGTATGAGTATGCTGATATTGTTCCAATTTTGGATATGGTGCCTAAGCCTTGAGTTGTTTGTGCCAACCCAGCAGAAACCAACTGAACAAAGTTTAGAGCCAGCATAGAATATGAAGAAACAGGGTCTAACACTCCCACTAACTGGTTAGCAGCCAATGATCATAAAGAATTGTCTCAGCTGGTTCTACTCAGGACTGTGCAATACCATACATACCTCAAATTTTTCAAAGAGACCAACAGCAAATACATCATATTTCTTAAGGAAGTCTTCTGCTTCAGCCACCGAGTTGACTCTAATAACAGGCTCACCAGTCTTCTTCCTGGTCCAGGTCACTATGTCTTGCCTGAATAAAATTAAGCAAGAGAAGATTCAACCAAAAGAATAGGGAGCATTGGCATTGCACAATCAATTAAGAAAAAACCCATATCATTAATGGGAAACAAGATCAAATGACAAGAAAAAATGTCCAATTTAGCTTCAACATTTGAAACATATAATTCCACCAATCAATCAAATTTTGAGAAAGCTAAAATCCACTTACGCTGTAAATCCACCGGTGTAAGACTGAGGAGTCCCATTGACAAAGAGGAGCAGAGTTGGGAAGCCTTTGATGTTCAATGCAGCAGCAGCCCTCGTGAACCTGTCGGCATCGACCTTGGCCAGCAAAACCGGACTGTCGAGCTCCTTAAGCGAAGTGGCAGCCTCAGCAAACTGAGGCATGAGCTCAGCACTTCTCGAACACCAAGGAGCATAACCCAGGACCAGAACGAACTGGTTCTGCTCAATGACCCTCTTGGGGTTATCATTGTTGAGCTCGAGAACAATCCTCTGAGCTTTGGACAACAGCTCCGCCTCCGACGATTTCACTTGATTCTCTTCTCGGTTCTGCCCGTGTTCCTCTTCCTCGTCCACTGCGTACAGTTCCTCGATCCCCTCCAAGTCATCGGCATCAGCGTCTTCAGTGGGCTCGGAAGCCGAGGCAGAGATA
>JAYMSU010001486.1:0-10355 GCA_036897765.1 Erodium chrysanthum | reverse complement strand
GGAAAAAGCGAACCAGCCAATGCCGATTGGCTGCACTTGTTATACACTCTACAACCTTGCACCTCAACAGATGATCGATCATCTTCAACTGCAACTGGTCTCTCTCTTTCTATATACATGGCATAGTAAGGAAAGGAGGGAGGGAGGGAGGTTTAGCTCTCGCTCTCGCTCTAGTAGTAGTATGTATTACCCTTGTGATTAGGGCCGTCCTTGCACAGCATTGACCTCACCTCCATGATCGACCTTGGTGCCTCTACGTCTTTCTCTTGCAGTGCGTTCCCCAGCAGCTGTTGCATCTGAGACCCAAACGTATCGTCTAGAATCTGCACCACACCACATAAGACTCAACTTCACTTCAAA
Source organism: Erodium chrysanthum (assembly GCA_036897765.1). Taxonomy (NCBI): domain Eukaryota; kingdom Viridiplantae; phylum Streptophyta; class Magnoliopsida; order Geraniales; family Geraniaceae; genus Erodium; species Erodium chrysanthum. The sequence goes on along the minus strand of JAYMSU010001486.1, from coordinate 9,995 downwards.
ATGTCGATGATAAGCATCTAGGGGTGGGCCTTCACCTACCAACTAGACTAGACCTATTGGGTTTATCGGAGAATGGTTTCGGCCTGTGATTATTTGTGTTCTATCCTAATTCGTATATATATCCTTGGTCCACAAAACTCGAATGAAAAGTGTATAGTTGAGTACTTACAGACACTGCAATTCGTGAACCCTTATACCAGGACTTGTTCTCTTTCCTGTTCTCCAAGAAACTTAAAACATCCTATGACAAGGAACAAAAATCCACATGAGCTAAACTTAGTTGAAAATCAATAAAATCCGGAGGAGAGGAGAGGACATTAATTAGCTTACCTGGCCCATGCGATCCCAGTATCCTCGACACAGTGCAATGAATACGTGAGTCTCACAGATGCTATGCAGATGGTTCACTGTACTTGTCAGTTGATCTTTCAGTGGTTGCATTCTGCCACGCACATCAGATTCTACCGCAGCTTCCTTTGAATCTTGGAGAACTTTTTTAAGCTTTGTTGCATTCACAAGCTTCGTCTGTGACACCACAATCAACATTAAATTTCATCTAAGTTTGGACTCTTCTGAAATGACTATAAGCTTCCACATACAGCATGACACTTGAGGTTAGTGTTTGTGACATTCACTTACACATCAGTTCATTTCATTCATAACAAATATATTTCATTTGAGTCCTAGGAGAAATTAATTAAGTAAAACTATTTGTTATGTTGATTGATCTATAGATGAAACAATAAATCCAAGTAAAGAAAATGAACTCACATTCTCTGCAAGCTTTTCCACAACTGCTTGCAAGTAGTTTCTGAACTTGGCTCTGAGCATTACTGTCACTTCACTAAGACGCTCTCCCGGAACAGCGCTCCCACCATCAGGAATGCAAGATCCCCAAGACTTGAACTGACTTTCAATCTTGGGCCGAAGTACGTCCAACATTCTTTTCAACGAATTCAACAGAATTCCCAGCTTAATAAATAAATAAAAATCATATTCAGAGTGAATTCCCAGAGCATATCCAAAGAAAGCAAAGCCCAAGAGAAATTAACATTAACACTGACCTCATCAGGAACGGTATAGGAGGAGGCAGATTTTGTGAGTTTCTGGACATACTTGAGTCCAAACTTCTTAGGTACCAGGTTCTCTTTCAAAGGAGCCAAAACATCTGCATACTGCTTGTCTAAAGCTTCCACTATAGCTTTTTCTATGTCAGCAACCGCCTAATATACAAACGCACATAAGTATCAAACAGTCAGTAGCATGCAAAAGTAAAGAGGTGATCCTGTATGTATCATATCCTCTTTCATATGTGTAATAAGAAAACATTGGAGGAGAGGAGAAAAAGGCATACATTCTCTAAAACAAACGTATACTCTGGCCATCGGCATATGATGATCTCATAGTCATTCAATGTTTCTTTCAATCTGTCGTACATCTCATCAATAAAAGGAGTTGTAGAATGCTGGGTCTTAACACCTGACCATTTAACCTGCGAGTCAACAAAACCCACCCATTGTATATTAATACTAAAATATAAGTCATCATAATTTAATGTAATTACTAAGCATATGTACCTTGTCTAATTTGCATGTCTCGAGCAAAGAAAGGCGTTTATCTTGAATCCATACCATAATATACAAGTGGAATAATTCTTTTGCATCAACCCCACCTTTGATAGGACTGAGAAACAGAATGCCATGAAACTATTAAGTTGGTAAATAAAACCGCACCCATTTAAATTAACAGGTGGAGAGATACAACGGTAACAGTAGTGACAGAAAGTTACCTGATGCCCCAGCTGGCTATATCTCTCTGAAAGTCTGCTGTTGCAATCACAAGTTCGGCCACAGGAGGTGAAGGTCCTGTTGGAGGGCATGCAATAAGGAAAGAGCGCAATCTGTTGCAAAGCTCTGTGCTGTATATGGATGATGACAGATTTGGGAGGTCTACAAAACTGCATAAATAAAAGAAACATCTGTCAGAATGGCACAAAAACCCAACAAACCATAAATAGAAGAAAATATAGTGATCGCGCTTACAGCAGTATGACCTTAAGAACTACTTCTCAAATCAGTTAAGGTACATCCAACTAAGTTGACTAACAGAAACGAAACATGTGGCACAATCTTATAACATATGCAGGTCATTTTAGCTGATGATGTGATAACTGACTCACATGATACTTTATAATCACTAAAGGTTCTTTGAGTACCAATTCTGGAAAAATAAAAACAAGACCCTACCATTTCTTAGAAAGATAGTCACAACAATAATGTGGCTCCCAAGATAAAGAAGTTTCTACCAAAAGATAAATCTCCAATCCGCAAACCAAGAATTCAATATTGGTGTAATCCCATATAATATTCACTCATGTGAGGGCAGCATCAGGGAAAAGCAATACCTAGGAAGGATATGTTGATTATGAATCTCAATATCAGTAAAAATTTCATTTCTGACATTGGCACACAGAGATTTCATTTTCTCATAAGCAGTACACATGGTAACAGTGTCCAGTAAAGCAGCTGCTTCAGTATTGGCAACATATTCATCTGTCTCAGCCAAGTGCCTTCTGGACCTCTTCTTAGCAGCAACCTGAAGAGATAATGACTTGGTGAAAAAGGTGTAAGAAGAACAAACTTTAATAATACAATAGATGCACATGCTTTGTTTCTCCAACCTGAAAATAGTGGCACAGAGCAGTCTGAGCTTCAGGTGACAGAACATCATGAAGGAGTGTGTATAGTTTGACAGCGGGCTCCAATGCAGGTGCCACAAGCCCACTTGCAGGTCTGAAAACTTCCATAATACCCGAGAACGATGACTCATCAAGTGTCTTGTAGTTTTCAAAAGCTAGAGATAGTATCTGTTCAATTTGGTCCTTGGTTTCTCCTAAGATTCGGTTCTGGTGAAGTACCCAGCAATTTATTGCATTAGACATTATTAATTGCAGGTAAATTTGTACAAACAAGACAGCAAATGACTTGAAAGTTGAAATATAAGTAACATGGAAGACAAGAGACACAATGTAATTGATGACATGGTCACAATTTAGCAACAACTACAGTAGTAGTGATACTCTTACTAATAGTATTAATAGGCCATGTAGTTATGAATAACAGTAATTATACAAGTCAAAGAGAAACTTTTGATCTCTACCTCTTGATGGCTCAATGTGCTCTTGGTATGTCCCTTCATAATGACAGGCATTAACAACTCATAGACCAAGGTAAAGCAGTCAGCTGTTGGCGTAGCAACATCCATGATATAAGACAGGTACCTTTTAGCAGTGAACATTCAAAACACCATTACAACATGAAACTCCAAACCATAAAAATCAACAATGGTAAGATAGTGTTCCACATATAGCTCAATCATTGCAGGCAAAATTGAAATAAAAAGTCAAGAAACATGATTGTAACCTTAAAACATTCCACTGACCTCAGTTTGGTGTAAATATCAGAAACACCATAATATGCAGCAAACTCTGTTAAAAGCCATTTCCAATGACCAAACAGCACTAAGTTCCTCTGTTGAAAATGAAGAACCTTCATAGCTACTTCCAAAACAACATCATATGCAACGGTTTCTGCAACAGAGCCACACTACAAAAAATGAAGATTTCATTAATATCAAACCATATAGTCAACAAGACATCACGGTACAATTTAAACAATCCAAGTTCCTACAGCCAAACAGACAATAAAAAATCGAGTTTATACAACTACTTCAAGATACAGAGTTAGAATATTACTGTATATTCTTTTGCCTGGAAAGGCTGTTACAATGCCAAAAATAATCATAAAAAACCAAACTATTAAAAAGAGAGCTGTATATTTTAGTTTTGCTCCAAGTGCATCTTGAGAGATAACAACCCAAAACACATCACACAAAAGCAAGTACATATGATTCATTGAGCAAAGAGATGCCAAATTTGAAATTCTTGTGGACAAAAATAGCCCTGATTTTGGTATTAGTGAATATACTTAGTTATCAACCAGCGTTTACAAAGTTGATTCTAAGCTCTGTTAACAAATTGTTGAGGATTAATCATGATTAGCTTAGCAAATACATATCAAGACTGTATAGAGTAGCTTACTTTGAGATTATCATCTGAGCTTGTAGAGTAATTTATGAATAGCTGTATTTTCCCAACCAGCTCATGTTCTGGCTCACGATAGATAGACCACCACCTTAGCTTGTCAGCCTGCATAAACCTTTAATGTGAGCCTTTCACAAGAATAGAACTGTCATAATTTGTTCAAAACTTAAAAAAGCTACTTTCAGAGGGTTCTAAAAAATTTACCTGATCTTCAGCAATGGTAGCCACTTGAGCAACAACACGACCACAGTACTTCCCCTTTGAATCCTGGACTTCAACAATCAGATCATCTCCAAGACTATCTGGAAAGCTGTAGAGTTGTCAGTTTTCTTTCAACCTGATACTTAAAGATAAAAGAAGATAGAAATGACACAATACATACAAGACATGCGTTTCTCCAGATCCAGGTTGCATACGAACAGCATCTTCTTCTGTCGAGCTTTTCAGTCTCAATGAACATGAGTATGTTTCTGACAAAATAAGTTTAAAACAAAACATAAATAAGCCTGAAGCACTTGCTGGAAAAGAAATATGGATAAATGAATGTTTGTGCGAGACTGCAGTACTTCAGGACATTTAATCAATGATAACACTTAAATTCACATTGCCACTTCATAAGCGGATAAAATTCTCATTGCCGTCAAACAATATTCTAGCTTATCTAGATAATTGCACATGATCTTCAACCAGGGAAGTTAGAATGTTAGATCATTTATTAGGTGGTGGTCAAGTTATATGTATACCTTGTGTAGTTTCATATGAAGATGAACTGCTACGCAGAGTTGTTACACCAACTTTCAGTAGCCCAGACACTTGTTTTATATACTGAGTACTGGCATGCACATATGCCAAGCTCTGACGCGAAAAAGAACTTTTAGAAGGTATCTGAGGGGAAACACGAATGCGTCTGAGAGCTTGCCATCCAGAAGTTAGTGTGGACTGCATGCCAGAGAAGCGATACCGGAGAGATTCCATTTTTACTGTTGGTGCCCTCAGGGCTAAGATACTACATCCAGTTGGTGGGTCCAGGGACATTTTCACTTTCCTGACTGCATGGTGAAAAGGTATCAGGACCATTGAGATCATGCAATTGTAAATTTAAGTGTCAATGTAGGAATAAAATTTTACCTTGCACTTTCATTTTGCCTATAATTTTCTTAGGCTTGGGAGCAACCCCCTCAATGGCAAGCTCCGAAGGGCGTTTGGCCATGAGCTCCTCCTCAGATTGCAGTAGTATTCGCTGTAAACTGTCGTACCAGAAGACCCAGAAATGTTACAAATGAAGAAAATAGTGAATGCAGCTAGCATGTCAGTCAAAACGGCACAGTCTAATAATACCAAGTTTAGACAATGGTATCTGTTGTGTTAAACTAAAATAGACATTCATAACCTTTGAACGTTCCCAACTAACTTAAATTATATAATGATTCATCTAAATGCCAGAAGCTATCATTAGGAAGAGCCAAGCACATGGCTAAAATCCAAGTTAAATAATTACTACACTGGTAAGTGTAGTTAGGGCATGACACTGGAAGGGTTGTAAGAGTTCAGGTTCTAACATTTAACAGGGGAGCTCAAATTCATAAAGTAATAAAAAAGTAACCCTTGATGAGTTTAAGTCTCTTAACACGAAATGACACAAAATGCAATAGCTTCACAAGTCCTGCTTCCTTATCTTCCTCGTTAGTTTTGTGTTCGCAACTGAATTTAAATTTTTTTTAACCAATGGTAAAGCGTGCAAAATATAATACTTTACTGGACAATGAAAGAAATATACTGTGAAAACAATGATAAGTATAAAGGTGACTTGAAATAGGAGGGTTGTATTTCAATTGGAGAAACAGGAGTGTTACTAGAATACACCTTAAAGGAAAAAGGAATAAAAGGTCAATAAATGTTGGTAAGTTATACGCAAGTTGAGGTAACAAAGTATGAGAGTGTCATCGTGGTCCTAGAAACTGCAAATGATACTTCTGGAAGAAAAAAGTTATTAGATCAATGGATTGAAAACAAGCTAAAGCAGGTGAGGAGGTCTAGACCTACAGCTAACCGTGAAACCATGATAAACAACAGACATAAACAGTCAGTCACATCTAACACATATAGGTTGGGTTGTTATGACTGAAGACGTGACAATATGAATAATGAAAGTATGAAGTTACTGTCAGAGGAAGTAGAATGATATAAATCAATTAGAGAAAGTATAAATCCTAAATAGCCACATATATGCATAACCCAACTGAGCATGATTCTTGTAGTTCCCAACATTACTTTGTGGTAGGATATAATTGTATGGAATGAACTACAATACAGTTTATCCTAAATGTAACCTAGTTCTTTCAGAAATCCCGAAGTTAACTTACCAAAAATATTCTACCCAAGTTCGTGATTTCTGTTTTCTGAAGCTTAAACTTTCTCCACATTGGTGATACTATTTTAAATTAATTTCAATTCCCCCCTTTCACTTTATCCCCAACATTATTTTGGAAAATGATTTGGTGGTTGTTGTTCTTATCCCATCTATTTATGATTGAAGTTGTTAAGGAAAAAGGAAACAGATGAACAAGGAAATAAGACTAACTAACCCAAAGGAATCACGCAGTAGAGCACATTCATTTTCCAAAAACATTGGAGCTTCCATGCAACCCCTGGCCCAAGCATGAAGGCAAAGCCGTACACACGCATCATATGCAAGCACAGCATGCCATGGTCCTAATGCGCTGAAATTGAAATTGGTTTACAAATCAAAATGAGTATAGACAACTAAGGATCAGAACAAGAGGCAGATACAAGGTCCCGGTTCAAACTAAACTAGCAAAAGTTATGGTACTGGAGTAAAAATACCTAGCATGATAAGATGGCACACGGGCTGGGTTAGAACCTGAAGGCACAGCAGCTTCAACACTGGCAGCAGTTCTAAGGAGAGAAAAACATAAAAGTGATATAAGTTTATAAAGAACACTCAAACATACATACCTATTTTGTGAATGAAAAAAATTACTCCATAAAAAATTGAACAATTTTTTTTTGAAAGAGGAACAACTACAAACCTCACAGACTGATCGGCCTCCGGCTTAATATCAGGCACAGTCTTCGATATATTTGGATCATTCCTGGTGGAGAAATCAATTGATTCTGCAGCATGTTGAGTACCGTGTACACTAGACGCAGGAATACTCTCTTGCCTGATTTCCTGAGCAGGCCCACAAAAAGGAGGTGCACTAGGAACATCATCGTCGTTGTTACCACCAGAGAACTTGTCATTCTGCAGATTTCATGGATTGGATCAACAAAAAAGCGTATATGATACACCTAAAATGTACACAAACCGACTCAATAACATGCACTCATATTAGCATGAGCTAGGAGAGGCAAACTGTTATACTTACGACTTGGATATTCTACAAGAGGACCAAAATTGTACTTTATCTGCCAATCATGCAGACTATGCAGTCTTGATTGAAAGTAAAAAGTCCAGTATCTATATTATGCAAACTGCTTACCAAATTTATATGATAGTATATATAGTAACTTATGGAGTCAACTGGTTGCCAGAGAACATAATTAAGGGATGAGATATTACTAGTTAATCTAATCCCTACCAAGTAATCATAAAGGATGGTCCTGTAGGAATTAGGTAAGCTGTATGCTCCAGAAGCATGTAAGAATCGTAGAACACCCAGTACAATACCCTTAACTAAAACCAGAAATAAGTATCTGATGGACAAGAAAAGAGCGATGATGATTTCATTCTCGGAATATAATATATAGCTGTGAGTCATAACTATTGCCTTAAAAATGTTTCAGGTCTATCACCTTCAAAACATTGTACCTAGTTCATTATACAATACCATACACTAGATTGCACATTTGAAGCATATCCTTGAAATCATAACAGAAATTAGGAAACAGATAACACTAATAGAGATTTATTTCTACTTTAGGACTAGACTGAAATTGCAAATATCAAAATTAAAAGAAAACCAACCTTTATATTCACCCTAGATTGCACACTTGAAGCATATCCTTGGGAGACAAAACCTCTAGGGCGCGGTGCAGTGGTGGAGAATTCAGAGCTGGCAGCAGAATCCGAAGACTCGTCTTCTTCAGTGTAAGCAACTGGATACCTCGCCGCCAAAGGCTTCCTCTGCCTTCCGGCCACAGTCTCCATCGACGAGCTCACGTCTGAGTACATAGAATCGCTCACATATCGCGGCTTCCCATTGCCAAACCTCCGATCGTCCTGCGGGGACGAATCGAGCGAGTACCTCCTCCCGTAGACCTCCGAGCCTTCCTCCTCCGACGTATACTCTGAAGCGGACTCGGTATCGTCCCCCGGTATGGTCCTCGACACCGGAATCGCCGTCGCCGGCAAGTGACCGCTCCTGAACTTGGACGGCGGCGGAAGCCCGCCGCCGCTCCGGATCCCGGCGAGCGGATCCATCCTCGGCCTCAGGTTAGAGTTCGAAAACGGAACTTCCTTCTGATTCAACGAAAACACAAGTTCATTACCGCTTTCGAGTTGGAAAAATTGCAGAAAGCTAAATTAGCAACAAAATTTCACAGATCTCAGAAAAACGAAGAAGAGAAATCTGAAAAACTTGTTCTCACCTCCTTTACCCATCGGAGTGAAGTGTTGTCTAGACCTTGAGTGAACATTTTCAGGTCTTGAATCTGTAAAATCTGGACACACACACAGTACTGTAGAGAGAAGAAGAAATCAAATGTAAGCTTTCTCTGTTGAGAAGAAATAAAAAATGCTTCTTCGCCGCAAAAGATTGGAATTGCAGAGCTCTGGTCTTTGCTATCTCTATCTTATTCAAAATATAATAATGAGTAAAGTTTTTGCTTTATTTTCAAAATCTAGCCAACAAAAATGCTACCGAACGACCAGAGCGGCGTCGTTTTGGTCACCGGAGAATTAGACCGCAAATAAAGCGCACGTAATAATAAAAGAAGATCTTTTGGGAGTAACGGGCATTCCGACGTGGCAAAAAGGACGGCTCGGATTAAGAAACAGTCGAACGTTAGAGCTGTGGGGACACGCGCTCGATTCTAATTTCTAGCTGCACATGGGTCGTGGTGGGGTCCACACCTGCCCATACTCCCTAATCTGTCTTGAGTCATCGGTTAGTCCGAGTTTTAAGGCTTTTATTTAATACCGAAACTGCCCCGGGAAACCACGTTCTGGTATCCTTAATGTGTCTTGAGTTTACTTTAATTACAACACAATAATTACTAATTAGAAGTAAATTAAAAGCTTTTTTAGGAAACTAAATTAAAAGTTATATCTGTATCAATGGTAAATATTTATTTAGCGTGATGTCTAAGCAAGTAAAAAAAGTAAATCTTCTGTTTATTGAATTATATTTTATTTCGAAATAGTCTATTATCCCAAAAATCTAATTTGAATTTATAGAGTTACTGTCATAATATATCCTTAATCTGTCTTGAGTTATTTTTGGTGAAAAACATTATTAAGTTTACTTTAATTACAACACAATAATTACTGATTAGAGGAAGAAAGTAAATTAAAAGTTTTTCTAGGAAACTAGATTGAAAGGGGAAAATTGATTAACTATGCGCAAAAGTTGTATTCTCGTGTTTTTATACCCAATGTTTCCCTTTTTTGAAATCTATTACCATAAATCCAGTTTTATCAAAACTACCATTTGCTTTATCGGCTTATTACCTCCTCTCACAGAGCTTGCTAGAACCCTTTTTCGATGTCAAGTGATGTCGCGTGATGTAACATCGGGGAACCCACGTGCCGATTGGACTTGACGCAACTGTTCACTGGCTGTCTCGGAACCGGTGCGTCGCAGTGACTCGTGGGACCATCCACCCGACCCCTCGTTCCCCGCACCGTCGTGGATCCTCCGGGGGCTGTGTG
>JAYMSU010001485.1:0-10359 GCA_036897765.1 Erodium chrysanthum | reverse complement strand
TTATGATAAATTAACGAAAGAATGGCCGGTCCAATAGCTGCTTCAGCGGCTCCAATGGCTATAACAAAAACGGAAAAAATGGCCCCCTTTAATTGCCGACTATCAAAAAAATCAGAAAATGTTACGAAATTCATATTCACCGCATTCAGCATAAGTTCAAGACACATAAGGGCCCTAACCATATTCCGACTGGTGATCAATCCACAGATACCAATAGAAAATAAAAAAGCACTCAAAACAAGTACATGTTCGAGCATCATTGAGCAGCTCCTTTGCAATTTGAATTCATTTTAATACTACTAAATACTCAAAAAAAGTATGAAACAAAAAAATGGACTAGCAGTAGGGCGAAAAAGGTTAGAAATAGAGAAATTCAAAAGTTTTCAATATGATAAGATAGAAGAAGGTTAACTTCCATTTTATCTTGTTTTGCTAGTTCTAAATTCAAAAGTTTACTGGCGAGCCACTCCAATTGCACCTATTAAAGCAACTAAAAGGATTATAGAAATGAGTTCAAATGGAAGAAAAAAGTCTGTTGATAAACGAATTCCAATTTGTTGACTATTACTTATCAAGTCTTTCTCTATAATCTGGGTTGCTCTTGTAGTCCAAATAATCCGATACCACGATGTATCTAGAATATTCGAAATTAGTGAAAGAAAAAGAGTTGTACAAACGAGTGAAGTAGCCCCATCCCCAACAGTTCCAAAGCGAGAATCTTTGGAAGATTCTGAACCGTTTAGGAACATCACAGCAAATAGGATTAAAATGTTTATAGCTCCCACGTAAATAAGGAGTTGTGCAGCAGCTACAAAATGGGAGTTTGCTAGAATATAAAATAAAGATATACAAATAAAAACCAATCCCAACGCAAAGGCGGAATAAATTAGGTTGGTAAGTAATACCACTCCGAGACCCCCTAATAGAAGACCTGATCCCAGAAAGACTAAAAGAAAATCATGTATTGGTCCGGGCAAATCCATTATATGTAACAGATAAAGAAATGGTAAGATTTTTCATGAGCTTCTTGATCCCATCAGGATTGTTTTACGATACGTCTCCCTTTCAAGTTGAATCAAATTCTAATGGGTACGAATTGGCGTAAGTAGAATTATTGAACTAGGACCTCATACGCTTCTGAAAAAAGAGAAAAGTTCGAAACTATCTAACCAACCAACGGTTCGAATTTGTGCGTATTCAACAAGAAAAAAGAAAGACCGAGTTCCTCTAGTCCAAAAAAGAAACTTTCGTTTAGTAATTGGAACTTTTTCTTTTATCAAGGAGTTTCCCGCTTTTTTGGTTTTGTAGGCGAATTCAAAATTATTCGAATTGTATAATCCTCAATTACCGGCATTGGTAAACGACCCAGAGAAATTTGATTATAATTCAATTCGTGACGATCATAGGTTGAAAGCTCATATTCCTCGGTCATCGCTAAACAATTTGTTGGACAATACTCAACGCAATTACCACAAAAGATACAGATTCCAAAATCAATACTGTAATTAAAGAGGCGTTTCTTTCGAATATCGGTTTGAAATTTCCAATCAACAACAGGTAGATCTATAGGGCATACACGAACACATACTTCACAAGCAATGCATTTATCAAATTCAAAATGGATTCGATCGCGAAAACGCTCCGATGTAATTAATTTTTCATAAGGATATGGAATAGTTACAGGGAAACGATTTGCGTGGGATAAGGTAATCATCAAACTTTGACCGATGTACCTTGCGGCTCGTACTGTTTGTTGACCATAATTCATGAATCCAGTTACCATAGGAAACATATTGCGAATATCTATGAATCATTTTCTCTTTCTTTCTCTTGTTTAAGACAAGCCACGAATAGGGAGTATTCTATTCTTTTTGAATTTCTATTACACTATTCCAGCGAAAAGAGTTGAGAAGACGTTGTTAATAATAGATTGCCGAGAGAAATCGGTAAAAGGAATTTCCACCCAAGATTTAAGAGTTGGTCCATTCTTAGCCTAGGGAAAGTCCATCTTGTTGTGATAGAAATGAACAAGAAAAAAAAAGTTTTAGCTAATGTAATAAAAAGCGCGATTGTTGTTCGAAAAACAGCACCCGCTTGATTTCTTTCAAATAAGTGAGGAAAGTCTGTGCCCGGAATAGAGAGATTCCAACCACCTAAGTAAAGAATTGTTACAAAGAAGGAAGAAACTAATAAATTGAAATAGGAAGAAATATAAAATAAACCAAATTTGATACCTGAATATTCGGTTTGATAACCTGCTACTAATTCTTCCTCCGCTTCTGGTAAATCGAAGGGTAATCTTTCACATTCCGCTAGGGAAGAAATTAGCAAAACGATAAACCCTATGGGTTGCCGCCAAAAATTCCACCCCCAAAAACCATATTTTGACTGCGCTTCTACTATATCAACTGTACTTGAACTGTTAGAAAATCAGAGTCGGCAAGACCATCACTGTTCCCACCGCTATTACAGAACCGTACATGAAATTTCGACCTCATACGGCTCCTCTAGTATCTCAAAAATATTCAAGGACCTTGTAGTATTCCCTTTTTCTCTATATGTTTGTGGCATAGCTAAGGTTTTCAAAATCTATTGGAAGGTCCGGAATTAGACGAATGGAATTCTGTCTACTAAAAAAAAAGGAGGGGTTGCTTCTGAATTGATCTCATCCTTTCAAAATGAAAAATTGGCCTTCTTGAGTAATTTCTCAATACTTCAATAAAATACTCCTTTTCACGATATCTCGCAATATTTCAACCCATTTTTTTTTTGCCGTTTCCGTTCTTCTTTCTAACAAACTAACAAGATGGGTTTCAAATTCAAGTAAATAAAGGATTTTTTCGTTCCTGATAGTTCTTTTTTGAATCGGTGGGTAGGAGCATACTCTGGATCGGAATTTTGAGAAGTACTGCTTGATCATTTCTACCAACTTAAAGCTCCCAATTCCTTTTCCCCTTTTGTTATGTAAAAATACATTCAAAACAACTTTTGGAATCTCCATTACAAATCCTTTCTGTATTTTTGTGTTCCTAACCACCCACGAATTTTCCAACGATTTTTGTTTTCAGTTTGAGCCCGCTTCAAGCCGGGACGCCTAATCAACCAATCTTGGGGCAGGGTTTTTTCCCTTAATCTTTCCTTCTACCTAACTTGTGCTCTCGTACCTAAAGAAATGAGAATCCATTTTTTACTGTCAGTTTCCTATTTCTTTTTTAGAAACTGCTTGTTTTCTTTCACTCATAGAACTATCTGGTTTAGTCCATCAACCCGAATCAAATGATGAATAGGGAATTTATCGAATCGCACGTAGAGATATTGACAAGACGCAGAGAGTTAATGGTATTTCATAACTTATTGATTGAGCAGTAGCTCGTAGACCACCTAAAAAGGAATATTTATTATTTGATCCATATCCTGACATAAGAAGTCCGATGGGAGCAATACTTGCAATGGAAATCCAGAAAAAAACACCAACATTTAGATCAGCTAAAACAAGACGATAACTAAAAGGAATTACTGAATAACTTAGGAGAATTGATATGACTGCCATGGATGGGCCAAGACTGAACAAACGAATATCCCCCCTAGATGGAAGAATATTCTCTTTGAAAAGGAGTTTTGTTCCATCGGCTAGAGCTTGAAGAATTCCCAAAGGACCGGCGTATTCAGGCCCAATACGTTGTTGTATCCCTGCAGATATTTCTCTTTCTAACCACACAATTACTAATACACCTATTGTGATTCCCACTACAAGGATCAAAATAGGGACAAGTCCCCAGACAGTCCCATAGACTTCTTGTAAGGATTCAAATCTGGAAAAAGAATTGATATCTTGTATTTCTCTTCTATCAATTATCATCTCAACGATCAACCTCTCCCATAATGATATCTATGCTACCTAGTATCGTCATAATATCAGCCAATTTCATTCTTTTAACTAACTGAGGAAGAATTTGCAAATTAATAAAACCCGGTGGACGTATTTTCCATCTCCAAGGAAAACTGCTCTGATCTCCTATCAGAAAAATGCCTAATTCTCCTTTTGGGGCTTCAACTCTCACATAAAGTTCTTGTTTCGGCAATTCAAAAGTAGGAGAAGGTTTTTTACTGATGAATCTATATTCAAAACCACCCCATTCTGGATACCTTTCTCTATCAAAACATCGAATTTCTAAATTCTCATAAGGTCCCCCCGGAATTCCTTCCAGAGCCTGTTGAATCATTTTTATGGATTCCCTCATTTCACCGATTCGGACTAAAAAACGAGCTAATGAATCTCCTTCTTTTTGCCACTGAACTTCCCAATCAAATTCCTTGTAACATTCATAATTGTCGATTTTACGAAGATCCCATTGTATTCCGGAAGCTCGTAGCATCGGTCCTGATAAACCCCAATTTATTGCGTCTTCTTTACCAAGAATGCCTATTCCCTCTACTCGCTCTAAAAAAATGGGATTCCTCGTAATAAGTTTTTCATATTCAGCAAGTCCTGTTAAAAAATAATCACAGAAATCCAAACATTTATCTATCCAACCATGAGGTAGATCAGCTGCAACTCCTCCGATACGAAAATAATTATGCATCATTCTCATACCGGTGGCTGCTTCAAATAGATCATAGACTAATTCTCTTTCTCTGAAAATATAAAAAAAGGGGGTTTGTGCGCCAATATCTGCCATAAAGGGACCAAGCCATAATAGATGAGAAGCTATACGACTTAATTCCAACATAATTGTTCGGATATAGCTGGCCCTTTTAGGTACTTGAATATTTCCTAATTTCTCTGGCGCATTTACAGTTATTCCTTCTGTGAACATAGTAGCCAAATAATCCCAACGTGTTACATAAGGCAGATATTGTATAATAGTTCGATTTTCGGCAATTTTTTCCATCCCTCTGTGTAAATAACCCAATATGGGTTCACAGTCAATAACATCTTCACCATCTAGAGTAAGGATGAGCCGAAGAACGCCGTGCATTGATGGGTGGTGAGGGCCCATATTGACTATCATGAGGTCTTTTCTTGTAGCTGGTATAGTCATAAGTTTTTCCTCGCTTTTTTCTTTCATGAATTGCCGAAAACGAAAAGAAATTCATCCAAATTCAAAAATCGAATAAATCAAATAATTGGAAATAACGTTTCAAATTTGACTAGTTTTTGACTCTCGAATATTAAACCTAATTATTAATTCTTTATAACCTACGAAATTTTTCTTTGACAAATAAGACAGCAGACGCTCGCGTTTTGCCAAAAGTTTATGTAGACCTCTCTGAGATAAATAGTCCTTTCTGTGAAATTTCAAATGGGAAGAAATTCTTTCTATTTTATTGCTAAAAAAAACGACTTGAAATTCAACGGACCCCCAATTCTTTTCTTCTTGCGAGATCACTGAAATTGATGGAGTTTTTACCATAAAACAGGGTCTCCCCTCCTAATCTTTTCTTTTTTAATATTCATTTTACCGATCAGTAATAAAAATCTTAGTTATTTTTGACTTTTGTATACACAAGAATCCTCATTTCGTTATGAACTTTTCCTTTTTTTCAAATAAAATCATGAATCAACAAGAAATGAAACTTGCACTTTGATTGGGCTAGGGATACAAAAGAACAGAAATGGAAAATAGAAAAATATGTCTCTTTTTTTCTATTTTTCATTAGAGTCTATTTATTCTTTCTTTTTTCTTTGATTAATACACAAATACATTACTCTTTAATTAAATAAAGGAATGCTTAGATGTATTATATCTTCCAGTTCTTGGAACCCTTCTTCTATATTCCTTATTGCCGAGGACGACTCACCCATTTTTTTTTGCATTCTCAATATCTTCTTTTTTCATTATTGTTACCATTCTTAGTCAATTTTTTCGTGTTTCTGCGAGTATTTTTATTTCGTAGGGATCCAGAGGATTCCTTTCTACGCCTAAAAGAGTTTTATACTTTTTCAAGGAACCCATTCGGAAAGTCGAAGGATCCTTCTTGCTTTCCCTGTCCGTGAATCTCTCTAGCAGATGATTCCTACACTGCTTCAGCATGAAGCATATTATTTCCCCGACTTGCTTCACTCTAGTCTTTTCTCTGGTCATAAACACCCCGTTTTTACTTTTAGTTGATTAAGTCTAGTCCTAGAAAGTCGAAATAACGAATAGAAAATGCAATCGATTTTCTATTCTTACCATATTGCAGTTTCAATTCTATCTGCTAATAGTAGAAAATGTAAAGTCCTTTATTTTCTCCTAACTTTTCTCTCTTTTTCATTAAAAAGGGATGTTGTCGTACAAGATAAAGGCTGTTTTTCTGGCTTCGGTTAGAATATACGCTATTTTAAAAGATCTATTGAACGCGTCTTCTATCTTGTTAGCCTTAGATAGGTGATGCTCTGTCACAATTGCTATTATTTTTGCTAAGACAACTTTCAAATTGGCTAGTTCGGCTATTTCGTTTTGGCTGGGGGAGAACTCAGGGTAATCATTCTGGCACCAGAGCCCTAAATACTTCTGGTTGCATATGAAGTTGAAATAAGCTTCGTTCTTTACCTTCCGTTTTACTTTTCGCGCAAAGGCACTGACTATTGCCCGGCGCCGGTTTTCAATTGCCGTGAAGACGGATTCTTGGAGTTTTCCCCATTCCATCGGATAATCTTTTCCATAAAAAGTCATAGAAGTAGTCTCTCCTTATTTTTTTTTTTATTTAATATTTAATAATAGCTTCCCTTTACTTGTTTTTTCATAACAAAACGTATTTTTCTGTATTTCATTTCGTTATGAACTTTTCCTTTTTTTTTTTCAAATAAATTAATGAATCAACAAGAAATTCAATTTGCACTTTGATTGGGCTAGGGATACAAAAGAAAAGTCTATTTCTTATTTTTTTTTTTTTAAAGCTCGAACTGATCGAGCAGGTTTAAATGATTTATTTAGAATTCAAAAAGAAAAGTGAAAGCAAAAGGTGCTACTAAATGGAAGAATCTTATCAACGTCCATGAATGAGAAATCATAGATCGAATTTCCGAATCGGAAAAAAGGGGGGGTATCGTTTTCTGACTCAGGTCGATTTCGATTTTCTGTTTTAGAAAAAAAAAGAGAATATTCTATATAAATCTATACAGGTATAGAGCCGCCAATACAAACATCTCCAAATTTGTATTGACCTGGGACGAAAGGATTCGAACCTTCGCGTATCGGGATCAAAACCCGAAGCCTTAACCGCTTGGCTACGCCCCAAACGTAAACGGTGCGGGATCACCCGATACGCCACCAAGAGCGAGTGGGGTTCGAATGACCCCAAAGCACCCTTGGAATTGGGAGCGAACTTTCCTATAGGACGGTATAGATCCCTCGCCCCAGAGTGTGTCTCTGTACACTGTCGAGACACACCTCCGGTACTGCAAAAACCGACAGAAAATGCAGTACACTCCCAATGCTATCCAACCCCCCCCCCAAAAAAAAAAACGCTACCCCCAAAACTCCCCAAAAAAGAACAAAAATGAAGAAGAAAGATAAAGAATCCAACTTCCGTACCAAAAAATGGTATATTGTTTATGTTAATATAGAATCTGTTCGAGGGTTGTTTGGCAACCCACAAGACAAGGATATACTGTTCATATTCCAGTATAGTGTGTCCTAGGGTTGTTTGTCAACCCACACTAGCGCAAATCCCGAGATCTATTCTAGATCTACTGACTTTATTGATCATTCTATACAATTCAATTAAGATATTGTATGAAAATACGCGTTTTTCTAGTCTCTTTTGAGAATTGAAGGATTTTTTTTTGATAAGTTCAAAAAAGAATTTTTTAGGTCTACCTTATTTTTCTTCATTTTTCCCTTCTTCTATTAATAACATCTTAATAACTCAATCAAAAAAAAATTATACCCAAGAACAAAAAAGGGTTTGTAGGGTTTGTTATGATTAATATCTTTAGTTTAATCTGTATCTATCTAAATTCTGTCCTTTATTCGAGTACCTTTTTCTTTGGCAAATTGCCCGAAGCCTACGCTTTTTTGAATCCAATCGTAGATTTTATGCCAGTGATACCTCTTTTCTTTTTTCTATTAGCCTTTGTTTGGCAAGCTGCAGTAAGTTTTCGATGAGCTCTTTACTTTAAAAACTTGAATACTGTCCTAGAAAAATGCATTATTTATTCGATAAAAAAATGGGAAAAATTAATAAATAATAAATAAGATCGATCGGCTCGGTATTAGAGTATAAAGAGCATAAAACCTCCCTTCAAAGATTCCGATTCCAATTCTTGGATAGCTATCATAAATCTGAGTCACCCCATATTCCCCATTCTGCCCCTTATTTCATTGAACAACCATATTCATGTTTCCTAATCAATATATCAATATATAGACTGGACCCTTATTCCATTACAAATGCAATTTCTGTACATTTTTTCGATTTCTAAAAAAAAAACGACTGAATTTCTTGGTATCAAAGTCTCCAAATACGATACGTAGTATAAAAACGGAGAATCTATTCTCTTTGTTACCAAAAAAAGCTCCTGGAGATTCTATAATGCTTACTCTCAAACTTTTTGTTTATACAGTAGTTATTTTTTTTGTTTCTCTGTTCATATTCGGATTTCTATCTAATGATCCGGGGCGCAATCCTGGGCGTGAAGAATAAAAAGATAATTTTTCCCTTTCCTCGCTTTATTTTGAAACGTTCTTAGGATTTTATCTATTCCACATCTTTAACTATTCCAATTTGAAAAGAAAAAAAAAGATCAAGACATCACCGGAAAGGGAAAGAGAGGGATTCGAACCCTCGGTACGATAAAGTCGTACAACGGATTAGCAATCCGACGCTTTAGTCCACTCAGCCATCTCTCCCAGTTGTAAAGGGAAAGAAAAACAGTAGAATTTCTAATGACTACGTGAAATTACACGAAAAGTAAGACTTGAAAAAAAACCTTTTTATCTCTCTCTATGATTTTATTAGAATCCTATTATTCTATAATAATATATAGATTATACGGAATATTGATATATACGATTTTTTCAGCAATTCGATTTGGATAAAAGAGAAGGGCTCGAAAAAGAGAAATCGAATAGATAAAAAAAAACAAGGTAAGTCTTTCCAGAGTTTACCTTTATGTAAAGAAAGAACGTCAAATTTTGGATTCCTTTTCTTTTCTCGGAGACCAAAAGAATATTCCGTCGGAAAGGGCTTTTCTGCAGCCTGGCCCGGTCAGTACCTAGCCAGGCCTTTTTTAGTTAAGTTAGTGTCGAAAAAAGGGTTACCAATAAAAAAGAGATAAAATGCGAATGCTACTAGATAAGGTGCTTTATTGAATTTGAAATTAAAAAAAGAACGAAAGATTCTTACACAACGCCTTATTTATGATATGTATGCTATCACTTAAGCGGTTTTGTCCAGCCATATCCATATCTACCAATGCCAAAACTTCTCCAGCAAAAGCAAGCACTTGTCTTTTAGGTATTTCAATGAGTCCGTCCTCTTTTCCAAATTGTGTTGGGTCTCCTGACAAAAGACACGAACACCCCAATTCTCACGGTTTCTTTTTGATCCTATCTTGATCAAGCCCGGTTAGTTACTCTGTTCGACAAAAAGTCCGTTTATATATAAGAATTGCATTGTAGCGGGTATAGTTTAGTGGTAAAAGTGCGATTCGTTCAATTAACCCCTTATATAGTTAAGGGGTCTTTCAATATGATTCATATTCGGATCAAAAACTTGATTTCTTAAAAGGATTGACTCCTTTACCTCTCAATGCAAAAGTCGAGGAATAATATACATTATCGTGATTTGTATCCAAGGATCTATTCGAAATTGAAAAAAAAATTGGATTATGGAATTACGAAACATAATTTTCTTCAATTGGATTCATAATTTCCAATTATTTGAGTATGAATAAGGGGTCCATGGATAAAGGGAAAAGGTGCTTGTGTTTTTCTAATCGTAACTAAATCTTCAATTTGGATTTTTCTTTTCTTTTGGGAGGGTAGGTTGAAGCAAAATAGCCATTAACGACAACTTTGGTTTACTAGAGATCTCGAAATATTGTTTTATCTTTAGCTCGGTGGAAACAAAAAAACCCTTTTCCTAATGACTCTCTGAAATAGAACTAGAGAACGAAGTAACTAGAAGGATTATTAGAATCCCCTCTTCTAGAGGGATCATCTAGAAAGTGAATCCTTTTGAATGCATTCAAACAGAAAAGCCGACATAGATGTTATGGACCGAATTTTGTCATATCTTTTTTGATATCGCAGAATTTATCCATTCTCCATAAAGGAGCCGAATGAAACCAAAGTTTCATGTTCGGTTTTGAATTAGAGACGTTAAAAGTGATGAATCAACGTCGACTATAACCCTTAGCCTTCCAAGCTA
>JAYMSU010001484.1:0-10361 GCA_036897765.1 Erodium chrysanthum | reverse complement strand
GACTGTGTGATAGTCAAAAAATTGTGGTCTATGAAAGTTTGATTTTTTCACTCTAAAAATTATTTAGGGGTGAATTAATACATTATTTATCCAAAGAAGGGGAATTGAAAAGGACATATTTTTAAGAGTATTACCAACAATTTTAACTCTTATTTTAAAATTAACATTATTTTACTAAAATATATGAATTACTACTAGTTTTGTCATATGAATAACTTAAATAACCCAATAATAATTTATATGTGAAAAGGCAAACATGCTATAAAATCCAAATGTTGCATTTTACAATTTTAAAATAGTATTTTTATCATTAAAAAACTAGAGAAAAAAGGGCTAGAAGAATTAAATAAGTGGAACGTAATAAAAAGCGCTTGACCAATAAGAAAAGTGCATGCAAGATGGGCCACATCTCCCTCTCCCATTTCTCTCTGTAGTGACTAGTGAGCTGTGGGAGGAGAGAACTGTAAATTGTTGATGTATGTGGCTGATATGAGACCACCAAGCAACCAAGCTGGGCTTCACAATTCATATGCTTTTACTTTCTCCTCCATCGCTTTCATTCCTCTTTCCCTCTTATTTATTCACCATTCTTCCCCATGGAAGGCCCTCGTGTTCTTGTCCTTTTATGCTCCCACCCCTTTCATCTCTGTGCGGTTTTGGGGTCTCTTAGCTGCAAATCGGACCTGGGTAAGTCCAATTGCTTCAATCTTTTGTTAAAGTTCAGTTTTTTGGGATTTTTGTTCAGTTTTGGCATATGGGTCTGCTTGTTATTGGTGTTTCATATATCATGTGTAAAATTGTCATGTGTTTCTGTTTGATGAATCGTATAACGTTCTGTTGTGAAATAGAGAAAACGCATAACTCTCCAATTGATTTAGTGGAGCAGTTTTGGTTCTTTACTGGTCTATTTGATGGGCTGTTTTTGGAAATTTTCAGGGACATATTTACTGGGTTTATGCTAATGTTAGACTATCAGGTGGTGTCAGTTCATGAAACGTGGTGGGTTTTTGAGAGGAGTCTTGCTTTTGGGTTTTGCTAGCTTAATTTTCTGTCATTTAGTAGTAGATGATGGGTTTTGATTTCACAGCCCTTTGATTTTGATGATGTTGAGTGAAGACTGAAGAGTCACGGTGTCTGTTAGTTGGCAATATGTCTCATTTGCTATGTGTATGATTTCTTTATGATTTAAGTTATAGGTTGAAAAGAGATCCTTTGATTTAGAGTTGTCAGGAGCTCTTGTCTTCTAAGAGCTAATTGGGGAAAGCTTTTGGTAACTGTCCAGTGGAACCAATGATTCGATCTGGAAATGCAAGTTGCTTTCAATGATCTCTCAGTCATAGAATCATTTTTGTTCTTTCTTAGAAAGAAAAGTGAACATGAATGTTTGATGGTTTGGTTTTGATGCTCTGATAATTGTGATATACATTCCCATTCTTTCAATGTGGGTTCTTCTGTTTCCGCCTCTCATTAGCTTGCTTGACTTATTTTTAGGTAAATTGTGAAGAGCACCTGAAAAGAAGTAAATCACACCATAGCGGGTCAATTTATCATGTCTGATCATATAATCCGATCATATAGCGATGTTGATGGAATGGCCGGGCAATCTAGGTGTCATCACAAATCTAACTGGATGGCTCATTGGACTGATAGAAGCTGCAAGACAACATCACATGGTTCACTAAACTACGAGTTCAAAGAAGATGATCGTGGTACTAGGCAACGGTCTTCACATGGCGGGTCAGAGATAGAGACTAAAATTTCTGGTTCTGCTAAAGGGTCCAGAGAAGTAAGTAACGTAAGAACAGCTAAGATCTTGGATAAGAGGCTCGTTACTAGTTCACAGAATTTGAAAACAGAAGGACATGATTGTAAGCCATTGTGTATTATTATCAGTAAAGTCAACCAAACTAATCTCTATTATGTATAGGTATTTGGGTCTAAAATGAGCTTTAGTTCTGATGATGGTTCTATTTCTTCAGGGAAACAAGCAAGTCCCTTTCCACGAGCACTTGAATGGGCTTTTCCAGAGGCAGAAACTCCATCAACAAACTGTAACTTTCAGCCTCCCAAGGACACGATGAAATATCACAATTTTTTTGAAAAGAATGATTCAGTGGCCCCGAGGTCTTCTATGGATGATTTTAAAGGACCAAATTCTAGAGCTGTTCCATGTGGAGTTGACAGGAAGGCTCCTATGCTGTCTATGGATCCTTCGAGCTCTCTTCTGGCATCAAAAGAACACTTTGTGAGTCACAACTTCAGTAGCTATTCCACTTTTTTCATTAGTGAGGATAAAACTGGCTATATGATGAACTCCAGAAGACCTGGTACTTCGGTAATCGGGCAAGATGATGCAATCGGAGCGTTCTCATTTGAACGTTGTCATCAAGTGCCAAACTTGCCAGCAGGAGGTCATAGGTTCAGGGGGTCAACTGTGTCAGCCAAATTTAAAGGGAAAATGTTAAGTCAACCCTATAGTTTACCTCAGGATATTGGCTCCTCCGGTCGACAAGGAGTAAGGATTCAGCTTCTTGAAAGCTCCACAGACAGTGAAGGAAGAGAAACCATTGGACCTTCTACAGTTGGTTTGAAGAATGAATCTTCCACTGATACCGATACCATGGAGATGAATGCTTTCCAGAAAAATAATCCTTTTGGTACATAAAACATTACACTGATATTCACTTTTTACAAACTTATGATCCAAAATCTTATGGTCTTATTTGGGTTTGATTAGTATACCTCGTTGGTTTTGTGTTTAGTTTACATTTATATTAATTTTGTTGGCTGTTCCTTTGTCACAGCTTACCCTCCGTCTCCATCCAATAAGGTAACTCTCGGTGAACTTTGATTCTTCATACAAGTATTGTAATTTTATATACCACACCACTTGCTAATCAAAACATATTGTAGTTGTACATGAGGTGATTATGTATTTGGGCCGGTCCATACTAAACAATTTCCTTAAAATCCTGAAATTTAATTTTGGCATATGTGATAAAGATGAAAGCATGTCAAGCAGGCTTAAATTGCACTTTCAGAACGAGGCATTGCATGATTTAAACCATGATCATAATTTATAGAGAACTATTTAAATTGTGAGGTGAATAGATTTTTGGCCATGCTATAGTATAATATGCAATACATGGATTTTAATTCTAGTAAAATTTATAAATGCTGTGCTACACTGTTTTAGTCATGACAAGTGTGAATTCCACAGGACTTGAAAGTGTACCAAGTTGCAGTAGCTTTGGGCAGAGGAGACACTGGAAGAGAATTATGGAACACAGATAAAAAGCAAAAGCTTCCTGCACTTTCAGCTTCAGCAAGCTCAACAGCTGACAAGGACACGAGCTCCTCAAGAACTCAAAGCCTGGACATGGAGCGCCTCTTCTCCAACACTGCTGAACAGGCTGCAGATTCAAAATCCAATGCTTGGGCAAGTAGCGCTGACCCGAGCAGCAGATGGGTAAAGCGCCTCAAGTTGAGTACTTCTACAGACTCTCTTGCTCGTGGCACCCAGAGCTCGAAAATGGAGGAACCATCTTCTCACGAAAAGGCAAGCAAGTTATTCTCCAGAATCATGGAAGGCAGCTCCGAGGCCAGGAAAGAAAAGGCGGTCCAAGAAACAAAATCAGTTACACCTTCACAGAATTGGATCAGGAGGTGGTGCCATAACCAAGCTTCGAGCCCTCAGAAGAAAAAGGAAGCACCAGCTGTGAGTTGTGCACCAGAAAGTTTCAAGGAAACATCAAATAAGTTTCAAAAGAAACAGTTCCCTAGCGTTGCTGCCATGGCGCTGATGGGGAAGGCCATTAATGGTTTTCGCCCTTGTGAGTTCAGGAAATTGGGATCTTCTGTAGTTTGGAACACCAAGGGATATTGATACCCCTAGCAGTTCATGCTGGTTCTCCGGATCAACAAGAACAATTGCTTTTAAGCTTGCTATATCAGCCCTACCTGTATGTACTTTAGTGTTTATGTTCTTGGCAAAAAGGATTAGGTAACATTGCCTCTAGGGTGGCACAAAAAAGATTGAAACTGCCCTCTAAATAGTTTGATCTTGTGTATATTTTGAGAGTTTTTTCGAGATGTTAATTGCCCTTTTGCAGACTTTAAGGTTGTTTTTGGAACAATAATGTATAGGTGATTTGTTTAAGAATCACCTGAAAAAGAACAACATTGTTGCTGACTCACTTATATTTTTGAACATTTGAGTAACATTTCAGAACACAGAGCACAATCATAATGCACTAACTTTGAGCATAGCACAAAGCTGTTTATTCTACAGATCCATACATAAAAATATATATATCAGCATATGAAGTAGTTTTGATACAGTGGACACATTCTTATATAGTATTGCTGAGGTTTCCAACTCCCAAAACAGATAAATTTCTCTACAAAAGAAAGCAGCAAACCTGGCCAGCTCTACAGTTTATTCCCGCGCCTAGCGAGTCTTATAAGTTCTATTTTTACACGGCAAGGCCTTCTAATTTACATTCAATAACTAACAAAGGCGATACCTGCTCCGTAAGAACAAAATCTCATCCTCTGAACCTCCCCTGGTAGAGGAGGGCCTCCAAATCGCCTCCTGACAATGATTTTCTTCTTCAGATCTTTTCACGTCCCGTAATTATATCACCATGCCATCTTGTATCGTCCCATTCTCCATTACAATAGTGATCCCCGATCGAATATAAAACCCATCATCCGGCCTTTCAGCTTCTTCAACACCCTACAAAGTCCGACCCATTTGAACATGAAACATGCACTTTACTTCCGTTTAAAGATCTTATTTGATAGTGTGGCTCTAGATTTACTTACATCTTTATTCATGATGACGACGTCTTTTCCTATTTTGGCATTCTTGTCTATGATGCAGTTCCTACACAAATAAATGAAGAACACGCGCGTTAGAGGATGCTCTTGGGTTTCACCTAATTCAGAGTCTCGATGTTTTGAGGTTACATACTTGATTTTCGTGTTCTGTCCAATCCCGATTGGGACCTTCCCCTCTGCCAGCAAAGATGCGATTTCAGACTCAGTTTGGTAAAAGTCTGCACCCATCATGACCGTATCCTGAAATGGAAAGGAATTGCTTGGTCATGTGGTAAACACTGATCATTTTTTTTATCAGCAAGAAAGCAGAAAATCTTAATCTAGCCTAATCACACCCAAACAGGTGTACCCATTGGGAGTTGAACCTCTGACCTCAAGGAGGTGAGAGAGCTTGCGGACTATCAGGCCCCTAATGGACAAGTAAAAAAAAAAATGATCATTATCATATAGAACCAAAGAATCCATATAAATCACCTTCATCTCAACGCCATAATCTAAACGTGAGCGTTCACCCACTATGGAGTGCTTGATACTACATTCTCCCAAGAAACAACCATGAGAGATAATTGCATCGACGATCTGACATTTGTCGATCTTGGTTGGTGGCAGGAACCGAGGAGATGTAAAGATTGGAGTCTTTGGGTCATAAAACTCAAACTGTGGAAACTGCAAGAACCAGAAACAAAATTAAGTTCACTTCATGCCAAAGGAAATCTCAAAGTAAAGACTATAAAGTTTAACAAGGAAAAGATTGTTAAAAAATGTCAATTCTGTAAGTGAAAAACCAACCTCTTCGGTGAGAGCCAAGTTGGCATTGTAAAATGATTTTATCGTTCCTATATCCTCCCAGTAGTCTCTGAATACATATCCCTGTCACAACCAGAGATATCCGACACAAAATAAGTTAATATGTTAGAAGGAACAACTACCAAAATGGTCCCTGAACTATCAGAAAGTTACCAATTTAGTCCCCCAATTGGTAAAGCTTTTGCACGGGGTTGGACTAAATTTGGTCGCTTTCCAATAGTTCAGGACTGTTATGGTAGTTCTAACCCACCCTACAACGAACTAAGGGAGGAAAATAAAGGTCCCTTACTTGGACATTGTGCTCCATCACAGCTGCAGGAATGATTTCAGAGCCGAAGTCATTGGCTGTAGGGTACCTCCACTTCAAAAGCTTTAACAACACATCTGTCTTGAATACATATACTCCCATTGATGCTATGTAGGGGTTTTCTGCAGCTTCTTGGGGAGACAACCCCAAAAGAGTAGTGTCCACTTGCTGCAAAGAAAGTGGTATAAGATTCAATTATTCATAGGAATTGATAATAAGATGCATGTTGAACTTACCATTGCTTCCAGAGCTGCACCCTTTGGTTTTTCGGCAAATTGGGTAACTCTACCAGTGCTGTCAATCTTCACCAACCCATAATCGGATGCTCGGCTGGAAAATTATCATTCAATTTTAGATTAAAACCATATCCATAAAATATACAAGTATGTGGATGCATCTTCAAGTATATTTTTTTTTGTACCCGTCTGCTCTCTATTACAAGAATCAATTAAGGCCTAAATGATCGAGGAATTAAGAGAATATATGACTAACCTTTCACCAACTTGTGCACATGAAATTGTTATATCAGCATTTCTGTCGATATGATTCTGTTTGCACAGATAAAACCGGTAAACAAAATTGTGTAATTGAAAACAATTAGCCCACTCAATAAGGAAGTAAATGACTACATACCTGTATGAAGTGCATATAATCCATTCGATAAAGATGATCTCCGGACAAGATCAATACATTTTCAATGTTCCTGTTCTTCGCATCCTGCAAGGATCCACATAATTTGGATGCTTCATTTCAAGCATACAGAAAATCGAAGAACAATGTTGAATTCAATATATTTGAGTTCGTACAGTCCAAATGAATTTCCAAACCCACCTCAAATACCCATGTGAATTGCCTCACAGCATCGGCTGTTCCTTGGAACCAATTCATTCCAGTGTCTCCTGGTGTTTGAGTGGCTGCCAGAACCTGTACTCAGGGTACAAATTGTCTCAAGTCAGCAAGACCAGTTAATAACAAGATGAAACCAAGCTATGCATCAGAAATCATACCTCTACAAATCCATCACTGAAGTTGATACCATTCCCAAAGTACGTCCGTGCTATGTGCCTATTGAGGGAAGCAGAATTGAACTGAGTCAGCACAAATATTTTGTTTAGTCCACTGTTGATGCAGTTGCTCATCGGGATGTCTATAAGCCTGTAACATCCTCCAACAGGAACCTGCAGATCATAGTATCACACACCACACTGTTACACAGTTGCATCTTTCAAGAGCTCATTGAACTTGAACCTTGTTCTAACAGCAAAATATCACTACAAATTGGCTTTCACTTTACCATAATAAAATTGAGGGCACTGAATGGTAAAATAAGATTACTTACAGCAGGAGTTGCAGCTCTTTTGGTTAGAGGAAAGAGATGGGTCCCTGGACCTCCTCCTAATATGATGGAAGCCACATTTTTGGGGTCAGCTTTTGGCCTTTCAAACCATGGAGTTGGGATAGTCTGAAATTGAATAGTCAGATGTAAGGATACAGTTCTAAAAACAAACTGAACCATTTTAATTGACATACCAAAAGTTCATACCACAACTTGATCATTTGATGTACTATGAATTACAGAAGCAACACCATGACTAGCAACTACACATAATCAGTTCAAATTGACATATTGACTACAGTTTTATCTACAACTTGATGTTTTCAAGGACTACAAAACAACACACTATCAAAACCAATGAACTCACCACAGTTTCCTTGGTGGCATCATTTGATGTAAGAACAGAACAAGCAACACTAGGCTTGATCCTACTGACCCTTTTCTCAGTCAGACCTCTTGCCAACTGATTCACTGAAAAACTACTGCTTTTGCTCCATCCAACCCTGTCCCCCAAAACCCCTTTCTCTCCATTGAAAAGGCTTGATTTGGGGACAAGGGTATTAGCTTTCAAACCAACACAGCAAGAATCCATTGCAGCTGTTTTTGCTTAAGCTCACTGAAAACGCAGAAACAATGGTGGATCACAAAATGGTACAAAAAAGAGCACTTGACCCAAATAAAGCAGAGTCCTAATCTAAGTAACCAAGTAAAGTATAGGTCACACAAATTAAAGAAATGGAGTAATAAACACAGCTGTGTCACACAAGTCACCCACAAGCACAATAAAATATTTGCAGACAAGTCTTAACTTAGGCAACTCCAAGAAAAAAAAGTAAACAAAGCTCAAATCTAAGCATCTGGAGAAAGATATCAAACGAAAATCCCAAGTACCCAGATCAGAAAAGCTCCTAAAAATCCAAAATTTGGACAGAACACTGAGAGGTAAAAGAGATTGAAACACACCCACAAGCACAAAAGCTTGCAAGATTGTTGAAAATGGGGCAAAGTAGAGGTCAGAGTCAAGAAATGTAGTGAAATGCGTGAGTGATGTTGAGGAGAAGGCGGTCAGCTTTTTATGGGTCTTGTGAACTTCACGAGAAGCCCTGCTAATTTATTTATTTTTGTGGGAGATTTTCACAAATACATAAATTATAAAAGAGAAAAAATATATATTTCTTTCAAAAAAATGCAATGCCGCAATTCTTCTGCTTTACTCACAGACCAAACTTCTAGGCTGAGGCTCCCTCTTCTTGTTGCATGTGGAGAAGCCATTTTTTTATACTAACCAACACCTGTCCCTTTAATGGCTAAAGATATTTTTCAAAAAAATGTGATTTCACAAAAATAAATATTTAATTTAAGATTTTAAGTACACATGAATGGCATAATATCCAACACTATTATAATGCCATTAATGCAATATAATTAACAATATTCATGACCATAATTATGAATTACCTTTCCTCCAAACAAGAGATAATTACCTTTCCTCCAAACAAGAGAGTTAGAATTTGGGTAGTTTTGCATCAATATTGATATTGGTACACTAATCATTTATAATGGTAAAATTAAATATGATAAATGCAAGAGTTACAGTTATAAAATTGTACATAGATCAAATCATACATATAAACAGATTAATATTTGTACATAAATTATAAATATGTATCCAATTCCAATCTACTATAAAATAGTCATTCAACCAATGCACAGATCTCCATATAATTACAAGTAAAAAGAGATAAAACTAGAACAAAAAATGATTTTGAGACAAAAATTTGTGAGATGTTACCAAAAAGAGATGAAGAAGAGGCAAATTCTTGTTGTGGATTTGAGAATTGTCTTTGTTCTTCCCTTCCTACCTCAAAATGTGTCTCATTTGTGTTGATTTTTCCAGTGATTGAGAGAGCATCCAAATCTGCCTCTCATCAATCTTTTTTGTTGCTTCTTTCATTGCTATTTTTCTTCTCCTTTTTTCAAGCATCTCACTAAAAATAAGGTAATTTCTTCAAAAATATCATTTTCAATTTATGGCCATGAATAAAATTAGGGGACAATGAGATTTTCTTTGAACTATTCAAATCCTAAATTCCTAATTCTATGCTCAAATGTCAAATGTTTTTCTTATAAATTAATTTTGAATACATAAGAAAAATATTGCTTGTTTTTATATTATTTAATTTTATTAATTAAATTTTAAGCAAATATTAAATTAGAAATTAAAAAATGTATGATTTTGTCTGGGAATAAGTATCATATTTTTGGGTTATTTTTCATTGAATCACCTGAGACTTTATGTTTATTTGAATTTTGAAGTGCAAGTGGGATTAAGCTTAAAAAAAATTCCCATTCACTGATCAATGTTATTAATTGAAGATTCATATTGTCTTTACAGCCTAAAAAAATCATTGATGAACCTATCATATATAATTTGTGATATTCTGTCCATTAATACTTAAAAAAAACCCAGGAGATTGCTTTACAGTAATGTTGAAATATGGTCCATAATGGTAGACAAATACAAATTCTTAAAGCAAATCTTCATGGAAAACATGATATTCCATAATATTTTAATAAGAGATCCATGAAAATAGATCAATTTCATATGCAATTTTGCACCAAAGAACCTTCTTTAAACAAAAGAAAAATGCTTGGTGTGTGTGTAATTTTGTTTTAGTACTTAATAAATCAGACCACTAGTCTTGGAGTTGTATGTCTATTTTCTTCTCCAATATCTAAATTTATGAACTCTTCTCCTAATTTATGGACCCTATAAATATCTATTTCTTATCAAACTAGTGTTGGAGTCAGCTTCTTTAATTACAAGGGACCTTATTTTCTTGGTTTAAGGAAGAACACTATACACTATTAATATCACATTAAAATATAAGAATTAACTATTTATTACAAAACTTGATATCATATTTTATATTTTGAAATTGTTATAAAAAATGTCATTGCAGGTATAACAACACATATCTCTATCAATGTGTATGATCATATACCCTAACTTCGATTAAATCGGGAGGGACTTTCTTTTCGAAGCACCACACCATGACCTAGGACCCA
>JAYMSU010001483.1:0-10362 GCA_036897765.1 Erodium chrysanthum | reverse complement strand
GGCTCTCTGCTTTGTTTCTGACTCTTTCTTTGGTCGTCGATCCTCGAAGTGTAAGTCTAGGATATCGCAAGAAACGGCGTCGTATTTCGTCGGTGAAACGGTTTTTTGAAGGATCGCTATTTTGAGGCCCAGTAACCACGGCCCGGCCCGTCCCATTTTTTTTTTGACAAAATGAAGAAATTTATGTAATATGTAAATTTAGATACGAGTATTGAGATATGAGTATAAGAGTAAAACATAACACTAAAATATTTGATGTTTTGCAGTTCTCGTGCTAGATCGGAAAACAATGATATTGTATATTTGACATGTCACATACATCGTTACTTGTTATTTTTAAGAAGTTTTATTTTATTTTATAAATATTTCACTTTTCGTTTTACTAAATGTATATGGTTCAGAAATTATACATGCATGCATCGTGAATAGCACTAACATGAGTGGGTATAAAACTAAAAAAAATAATATACAGCTAACGATGTTTGGAGAAATTTTAAAAAATATGGTCAAACATTTAAACTCCCAATTCACACGTTCGAGGTTATCCTCGATTAATACAGCCCAACTTGATCATTACACATGCTAAATGTACGGTTAGTGATTAGCAAAAAATATTGCTCATGGGATTTTCCATAACTAGTTCAAAAGAAATTCAATTATTTTAATAATCGATCGATCATTAATATATTGATAGTAGAGATGGTTATATTACATGAAACAAAGAGAATAGAACTCAATTATGTAAACAAAGTCTAGGGTTTCACTCCACGATGTCGGCCATAATACACATGAGAAAAGGACACTCCCCGCATTTCCATAATTACAAAAAAAAACATTACGTTGATTTCGACAAAATTGTAGTATCCAAGAACAGGTTAGTGCTAATTAATCATCTAATTAAGAGAACGAAAACGATGTTTATTGTTTGTTCATGGACGGAGTGACTTGTTGTGAATGGGTCGTCTTCTTCTTACGTGGGAATAATCCATGGTAAAGTATTGTGCTGTGTCGGAACTCTCCATCCACTCTTGTCGTGTCCCTATGCTTCCATGTACCACGTTTTGTTCCTTTTTGTATCCCCTCCCTGCACATTTTGTCACATACAACACGTTACCATAATTACGATCGAGTGTTCTAACAAAAACGATCGTTTTTAGAGAGGTCAACAAAAGCCAACTCGTTGTCTGTTGTTCAGTCAAAACTTACATTTTTTAACTTAATTAGTTAAATTAAAATAAAACGATTCAAACTTCAAGTCAAACGAAAATGAGAAGAAAACGATAAAGATGTCAGTAAAGTCAGAAAAAGATCCTTGGTTTCAAGTTTCAAGCATGAACTCATTGACATTACCATGGCTAGTTTTGAAAAATAAACTTTAAACCTGAAAGCTCAATATATGACTTTAAGTTTTATAGATGATCACCTGAAATGCTTCCTTCATTTTGCTTGTTGTTAGCTGAGGAAGAGTCTTGAGCTTCATGTCCATTAACCTGAATTAATCCAAGAAAGTGAAAGGAAGAGGATTGAGATATGTGCATGCAACAACAATGGTGGATTCTTAACTTTGATTCCTTTTTGAGTCTTACCTTAACTTCCTCAAAGAGCTTAAGCTTCCTAGGGAGCACTCCAGGAGAAGAAAGCTGCTGAGGTTCTCCACTAGCTACTTCATAATGCAAAAAAGGGACAAAACATCATCAGATTCACAAACAAACACAGACAAAACAGAAAAGAGACAGAGATTCAAAACAATGGTTTAAGTACCTTGGCCAAGTGATGACTGGACCTGAAGCTGCAGAGAAGCACAAGGTTGGAGAAGTAGAGAGAAGCTAATACATAGCACTGTGATGGCTATTAAATCCATTTTCATAGACCAGATTAAGAAAAGGAGAGGTTTTGTTTTGTGGGTTATGGGGTTGGGGCTAGGTTTGGAGCTTGGGGTCTTATAGAGGAAGAGACAGAGCATAGAGACTCACCAGACCAGTTGTTACACAAAGCACAAAACTCAGAGTCCCAAAACATTTGTACTTGCTTTTCAGGAGGCTTTGCACCATTTATGTTGATATTGTCACTTAGCAAATGTAGGACCTACACACTTTCTCTCTTTCCCAATAAACAAAAATGTCCTCTCCACATATAATTTTTTTTTTTAAAACCCAATATGATAATGACCCGAATTCGAAATTTAAAGGTGATGCTTGAAAACAAATAATATCTAAAATTTTGGTTCGAAAATTAAAAAACCAAACTTGTCAATGACAATTGACACATGTTCCCTAGTTATGTGGGTGGTTGTAAACTTTGTATTGTTGCTGAATATATAATATGCTTTCAAAATGGCTGATGAAAAGTTCCCTATAACATGGTCTTGGTGTAGGATCCTGAATGCTGAATCAGACAGTATCTATCCTCAAACCTATCTGGTTCTCTAAACAAAGTACACTATGCCTTTACAGTTCAATTTCAAGCACTTCATGCTTCTCATAGGTCACAAAAGGTTCAGAGTTTAGGATTCTATATATACTTAATATCAATGAAATTGGATCAAGAGGACACGAAAAAGCGTTTAAGATAGCGCTTGCAGCTCAATTCACATATCTGAGACTAAGTAATACTGAAGATGAACAAGTAAATTTCTGATGATGTATATATATGTTGCCTAAAACCTATGTATGTAGAGAATAGGAGCGAGCATTCAGAATCTACAGCAAAGAAGGCCATCTCTCCAACCCTTACACTTCCTCTTCTCGGCTTTTCTCATTCTCACTGGACTGCTGTTCCATTCAGCTTGCAACCTGAAGAATATGAGCAACAAAAGGAGGTATAAGCCACTGATTTTAGAGACTTGACACGATTAATGATTTGGGTTGATAGTAACTTACACTGGGAAGGCAAATGAGCGAGTACTAGTAGTGCTGCTATCGGATCTCAGAGAGCAACTGCCAGAGTAAGCTATTGGACCTGAGTAAGTAATGAGACCGGACACGGGACCTGCTACAGAGAAGCTTGACTCTCCAGGGCTGTGTCGAATTTGGTCAGGGTTTTGAGTAGCAAGATTTGCAGAGTCGCCATTTTGTGAACTCTCTTCTTTGGGTGCAGAAGAATCGAAATTGAACGTGATGCTTCCATCCTCCACCTTGCTGTCATAAGCTATATCATTGGAAATGGCAGGACTGTTCTTAGACTCTTCAACTGCAGAAGCTGGTGCAGAGGTCACAATTGACTTGTTCGAGCTACCATTTGACTCCTTGACTGCTGAAACTGAAGAACTGTTCTTTGACACTGCTTCCTCGTTCGGGGTCTGTATTGAATCCATAACAAAACACATCATGTTACATTAAACCATCTCCTCATGCACAAAAAAGTAATCTTTTTGAAAGGGTACATACCTGAACAAGCTGTTTGTTAACTCCATTCTCAAGGTCACCACATAACTCAGGTTCAAAGTCCTCTGTCTCTAGATGCTCCTCTGTTTTGATACTTTCAGGCACATGTTTCTCTTCTGTTGTCTCTGTCACATTGATATATGATGGATCTATTTGCACTGGATTGACAGAACCACACTGATTTGCTGAGTCTTTGCTGCTATCTTTTTTCTCTGAAGGCTTCGCGACTTTATCATCTTCAAGACCCTTAAACTCATCAACACCATCTCCAAACAAAATCTTACCCAAAGATGTGACTCCTTGATCAATACATATGTCCTTGATGACACCATCATCAATCTCTCTGTAACAAGCAATTACTTCAGGAAGTTCGTCATTTTGATACAGTGCTGTTTGTGAAGAATGGCTGTATGGTTGTACAAAATGTCTGACTTCATCTTCATTAGCGTTTGTGGAATCATCACTTGTAGAGCAATCAAACTCTGAAACATTCCACAACCCATCTCTTTTCACTTGGGATGAGAGATAATCAACATCCTTGTCATTATCCTTTAAGCCACATGAAACTTCACTCTGAATTTGCTTAATGAGCTTCTCACTAGGCTCCAGAGCAACCGTGTCATTAACAGTATTGTTGCATTCAACAATCTTAGAATTAGGCTTCTGGGGTAAAGTTGGCTGGCAACACGCTGTTTCGCTGTCTGCAAGGACATGAAACTATCAAACCATGAAAAAAATTGAAACCCGAAGATAATTATAGCATTCTAAATCTCTTTTATCACATGACAAAGAGCACTTACTATTAGTAATATCATGTAAATTAAATGTTGATTACCTCACTTGACACTAACTTTAAAAGACAGTGAAAAAGATTAGGAACCAAACTCTTACCAAGTTTCATTGTTTACATAGAACAGTGCGGAATCAAAATCTTCAGAGCTACAAAGTGAAAGCTATAAATTACCAAATGACCCTGCACTTCAGAAAACCATGAAAGTACTTCAATCAATCAACAATACATCTCAAAGGCGCAAGATAGCAGACACGTATACCGGTTACTAAAGCACATGGCAATAGAAACCAAATCTAGGAATAAAACTCAAGATCACGGTGTTGAAGAGAAGTTAAAATCAAGCTTAGCAAAAATGAAGAGATCATATAAACGAATCAGTGCTAAACTAGTTGGTTATCAATCAATAACCTGAGATAGAAGTTCTTGCTCATCCCACAGCCTCAACTAGTTAACTTAAATACTAAAACTAACCCAATTAAGAAGCTGTACTGAAAATAGCAGTACCATATTAAATTATCAAATAACAGTACCTAACCCAGAATAATATATGTCGAATCCACGGCAAACAAAAACAATAATCAGTTAACAGTGTTGGGATTCAAGACCCTGCCGTCAAAGAAACTCAAGGACAAGAAAAAAGTTCCAAAACTTCTCTTTCAAAGTGGCTTCATCTTCTAGAAATCTTAAACAAAATCTTCAGAACCAGCCATGTTTTGTCTGGTTGCTCTGCTCAGATCTAACCCAATACAATTGGAAGAGTATAAAAAAACCCAACTGGTGATTTTGTGAGTTTTGTCAACCAATCTGGTGTGGAAAATCAGTAAACACCAAAGCAAGAGAGATCTGAAATCAGATCAAAACAAACACAAAACCCCAAAAAAATAATCAAATGCTGATTCTCACCAAAAAGAGACAAGCCTCTTCTTCTTCCTGATTCAGACACAGACCCTACCTCACCATTTCAGCTGCAACCCACAACAACAAAAGGGCAAAACATTAGCAATCACATAGAAAAACAAGGAAAAGGGTACCATAAGAAGAGGACTATAAAGCTCTGTGACCCTTCAAAAGAGCAAAATGGATCCATGGACGAACCTCAAGCTTTTGAAGCCAGAAAGAGAAATAGAAACATTCTGAAGTTGAATTAAAGAGAAGAAACCGTAATCAAAGTATCCTTATAATGAATCACTGAAGCTAAAATGGGAAGGAAAATCATAAATGGAGGAGTTAATACAGAGAGAAATAACAAATAAGAGATGAGAAGGTGTGGTTCATGATTTAATCCATTAAAATTTTAAAACAGTACCTACCAATTATAAAAGAGGAGACAGAGAGCGTCAATCAAATGGGGCTTAGTTATTATAGCATTTAATACCACAACCCCAACTGCATTAAATACACATTCATAGTAAATTAGTAATAATCGAATTAATTTTCTCTCATCCACCTACCTGATTTTCCATCCAACCAAACACCCCCTTCCTTCCCGAGAAAAATTAAACAACCCCATCAAAAAAAGTCAATCCCGCAACAAATTGAAAACAGAGGACGTGTTCGTTCGTGGGCAATGATTTGTTCTATACATCTGGCGTTATCGGATCTCCCAAGAGAACCTCGATTTCAGTAAAATAAGCAAAAACCTCAGCTTTATAGCGAACAAAAAAATAAAAACAGAACAGACGGCGCTTTTCTCTGACGGCTCCGAATTTCGGCTGACAACTATGTCGGAGATACTCACCATAGTCAACTGAAGAGAACTCTTCTTCGGCCGGAAAATGGTGACGTCACGCCGGAGCCTCGGAGGGTTGCTATAAACTTCGCTCCTGCGAGTGCGACGGTACTGATTCACGCATTTGGGGATTTGAGTCTTTTTTGTTTATAAGCTGAGCTGGGTTTTTTCTGGAGACGGTCTTTTTTTGTTTGGACGAAACTACCCTTGTTTACTGTGGTAAATTACAAGTCAACCTACCGAAATGGCCTTTCCAGGATATCTGAACTCCTTATCTGGAAGGTTAAAGTTGAGATAAAAGAAATAAAATATTGATAGGGGCAGGTCACGTGCGGTTGTCACATGATGAGTCACGCGTATCGAACGTACGGTTTATGCTAACGTGCGTCGCAGGAGGACGGCATGACCATGTTGTCGTTATTCAGGAAAGGGAAGCTGACTTTTTTTTTTAATAATTTGAACTTAAATTGTGATTAGAGAGTTAATACGTATTAATGTTTTAATTAATTCAAGTATAAATGATAATCTAAAGAAAGGAATGGACCCATCACCCTAATGAGAGGCCAAGCTTAGTGCCTAATCATGTTTAGTGTAAACTACCAAATATTTGGAGGATTTTCCAATTAATACCAAACATGGCAATTTCTAGTTACAACAACAATGGATCATCATATCTAATCTTTGCAATTGTTGGGGTTGCTTGTTAGGCAAGGCAACATATCACAAACTATTGATGCCTAAATTGTCATAGTATATATATGAATGTTATATTACGTCTGTTTAATAGTCATTTTTATGACCGATTTATTTTATTCTTTAAGGTAGTGGAGAGGTATACTACTGTTCACCTTTAAGATCAGAAAGTTTATCTTATGCAACCTACTGATCACTGGGTGTTTGGTTGTTTTGTTCTGTTTTAGTCTTGTTGGTTTTTAGTCTTATTGATTTTCTGATAAAAAAAGATAGAGAATAATGTATAATATAGTATAGTATAAAATAAAATGAAAATGTATTATTGGAATGGAAATGCAGAGAGTATGATGAGTGAGTAGGTAAGGTAGGTGGGCTCTTCATGAAATATGCCTTTGATATCAAATCCTTCTTTTTGTGTGCATCATCCAAATCACAGGTCAACTCCTATATTCTAACGGCTCTATAAGTCCCGACACAACAACATGCCTAATATATTTGGATTATTCCGAGTTTTCGTAACAATATAAATTAATTTATTATGATCAAGACAAATAAGATAATAGTGTATAATTATCACATGAATGCGTAAAAAATATATTTATTGTTTATTATACAATGTAAGTAGCATTTAACTATAGAAAAATCCCAGGCTGCACAAACGTGTGGTTGAGCTAATTTGGCTGTCAATGTGTCATGACTTTGTGAGTCAAAAAAGGCCAATCGTTGCTTCAGTTCATATGAAACTGCAGGATCCGATTTGCTGTAAGTGATTCGCAGGCACTACATTGAAGCAACATGGAGGTAAATAAATAAATGACACATTAAGGAAATGATTCTACAGTTATGTACTTACTGTATGATGTTAAACAAGTCTTGTGCTTGTCTTCAGATGGAATGCTTGTTCGATGTTTCTGCTGAAAACCGTCTCAGAATCATTTGAAATCTTTTGGTTTTCCAGTTTTGACGCCCAGTTCACTGAGATATCCCGTTATGGCATTTTTCTGCCATGCTTTGAAACTCCTGCAGCAACCAATTTAATTGAGTTATCTAAGTGTTGATGGACTTTTAAAAAAATATACAGTTAATAGTCGATACTCGATATGAGAAACAAAAGTGATAGACCAAAAAACCACTAGGGGTTGAATCAGGTCTGTGAGCTCTTTCACCTCCTTGAGGTGAGAGGTTCGAATCCCAATGGGTACACTTATTTGGGAGCAGGTGTGGACTGGGGGTTAGATTAGGCTAGATTAGGGTTTCATGCTTTCTCGTTGATGAAAAGAAGTGATAGACCAAAAACTAGCTAAAGCGATCTTAATTAGTGCCTTGATTAACACTCAACATATTCCTCCCAAATTACTTTACATTTGTACTTTCATCAATCAAAACCTCCACCATGTTTGTGAATTAAATAGCATGACGTTGCTTGCAAGAAAGTAATGTTAATTAAGCACATATAGGAAGCTTCTTGGAAAGCTTACTTGTGATCGAGATGTGCAAGAACTTCTCCATCAGGGAAGGCTGACCTTGTAGCCTCGTAAGCAGCTTTGATCGATTGTTTCCACGTCCCTCTGATCTCTTCTGATTTTGTTTCTTCTTTTGATTGATTTGGATCTTCCATAGGCAAGGTATACCCAGAAAGTAGATGTCCCACCCAAACACCATCCTTCCTACAATTACCAAAAATCATTCTAATTACAGAACATGTGACGATCTAAAGAAGATCATTCTAAAGAAGATTAACAGGAGAATAGAGAAACCATATGTTAGACTTACAGAATTATATCCATATGTCGAGGTACATAATGTCCACCTCCAATACCGAGAAGGACTTTATTGTTTGCATTCCCCCTAGGACATGGTAAGTTAAAGAACATTTACAAAAATGAAAAGACAAACAGACTATAATCATCTGAGCTCTCAAACCATGTTTGCTTCACCAACTCGTTGGCCCAGTGGTTAAGGGTTCCCTCCAACACAATGGAGGACCAGAATTCGAATCCTGGTGTAAGCAGTCTTATGAATAAGAACCATAAGTCTCGTGCTTTTTGCTTCTACATAAGCAAGTGGGCCCAAATCCTGGCATAAAAATAGCTTATAAAAAGAAGCAATACTGACTTTTAGTTCAATGATGAGAACATAAGCATTCATTCACCAGAGTTCTTACTTTTAATTTAGTGAGAGTACCTGCTCCAGTTTCCAATAGCGGAACCTCCTCCCATCCCCAGTCCTTCCCAAGTTAACTTCAACAACCCGAAAAAAAGGAAGTGAAAAAAGACAATTAATTAGCAATTAAGAGATTGAATTAATATCAGCTAAAAACATGTCTTGAAGGTGACGGGTTTCAAAATGAATTCATTTGAAACTAGGTTAAAAACTCGGTAAAGCAACAGTGAGGAATACGATAAGGCTTGATGTCCCGATCATGAAAGGAAGGTGACGAGTTGACTTTTTTACACAAAAGTATACATCAAAACATAGTATAAAACAGGTGGATATCCCTATCATGCCTTTGAACTTATTGGTTGTAGATTGTTTTGCTTCCCTCCACTACTCATCCAAAAGAAAATGACATATTGCTGCATGGTAGAAGAATGTGCTCAATAACCTGACAGCAATAACAAATACATTCAGAAGGTGTAACAAAGTAATAAATGTCAACTCACCAAGGCAACAACTTGAGCTGCATCTGATCTCTTCCAATACTCTGCCGTGCTACCTATACCAACCATATTAAAATTTAAAATCAAAGATGATTGGTCATTTAGTCATCCTTGTAGTCTGAAGTTCTTTTAGGCTAATCTAGTCTCCTAAGTTTCAAAAGTAGGCTAAAATAGTCCATACTGTGTTACTAACCTGTTAAATATGTTGACATTGCAAATATCACATCAATCATTAAGTGACACGTGACCGAATCAAACTAGTTTTTTGGGCAAACTTAACGGTTTGAATAAAGGTAGGGACTGTTGTAGTCTAGTGTTGAATCTTTGAGACTAAACTTCAATGGTCACTATCTCAAACTTAAGGGACCAAAATGACCAATAAACCTAAGATCGATTAGTGTGGGCATACGAGTGTCTACGCTTCAATATATAAGTTCACATGCCATAAATCCTTGTCTATAGTATGCCATTGCCATGAAATGCAACCATAGTCAAATAAAAACAAGATCGAACTTACCAATCTCCAGAAACATAGTAGGCTTATTCGTCAATGGCCCATGATGAGTAGCCTCCAGAGTAATCTGCATAACCGAATTGTAAAGCAACAAGTTTCATATGCTTCATAAACAATGTGACCAACAGTTCATACTTTTTCACCAATGAATTGAACTGAAAATAAACCCAAAATGAAGCAACACACCTCAAATTCAGAAACTAGATTATGGGCCTGAGCAATCTTCTTCAAGAGCCTCAACCAAGGCCCCATCCGAGGATTAGGCGGGGCGGCCCATCCTGGCCTCCCTCCCTGCGGAGG
The DNA here is from genome assembly GCA_036897765.1 of Erodium chrysanthum. NCBI lineage: Eukaryota > Viridiplantae > Streptophyta > Magnoliopsida > Geraniales > Geraniaceae > Erodium > Erodium chrysanthum. The sequence goes on along the minus strand of JAYMSU010001483.1, from coordinate 290 downwards.
AGTGTCCCCTTCCTTCAAATGAGCAATGCCTGCACATACATTCAATCAATAGGCCAAATTACAAAAAACCCCATTTCACAACTCCACTCATCAACCCAATTCACATAATATTGGCCAAAATCAAACAATGGACAAATTACAAAAAACCCATTTCACAATTCCACTCATCAACCCCAATTCACACAAAATCAATCAATAGACAAATTACAAAACCCCCATTTCACAACTCCACTCACCAACCCCAATTCACACATGATTGGCCAAAATCAAACAAAAATCAATCAATAGAC